>VUQI01020940.1:3487-15452 GCA_015106735.1 Paratilapia polleni | reverse complement strand
TGAAGTTTGGAGGTCTGTAGCTATTGACTCTGCAGAAAGTTGGCGACCTCTGCGCACTATGCGCCTCAGCATCCACTGACCCCGCTCTGTGATTTTACGTGGCCTACCACTTCGTGGCTGAGTTGCTGTCGTTCCCAATCACTTCCACTTTGTTATAATACCACTAACAGTTGACTGTGGAATATTTAGTAGTGAGGAAATTTCACAACTGGATTTATTGCACAAGTGGCATCCTATCACGGTACCACGGTGGAATTCACTGAGCTCCTGAGATCGACCCATTCTTTCACAAATGTTTGTAGAAGCAGTCTGCATGCCTAGGTGCTCAATTTTATACATTTGTGGCCATGGAAGTGATTGGAACACCTGAATTCAGTGATTTGGATGGGTGAGTGAATACTTCTGGCAATATAGTGTATCTAATCAGCCAATCATATGGCAGCAACTCAGTGCATTTAGGCATGTAGACATGGTCAAGATGACCTGCTGAAGTTCAAACTGAGCATCAGAATGGGGAAGAAAGGTGATTTAAGTGACTTTGAACGTGTCATGGTTGTTTGTGCCAGATGGGCTGGTCTGAGCATTTCAGAAACTGTTGATCTGCTGGGATTTTCCCACACAACCATCTCTAGAGTTTACAGAGAATGGTCTGAAAAAGAGAAAATATCCAGTGAGCAGCAGTCCTCGGGGCGAAAATGCCTTGTTGATGTCAGAAGTCAGAGGAGAATGGCCAGACTGCTTCAAGCTGACAGGAAGGCAACAGTAACTCAAATAACCACTCATTCTAAGCAAAGGTTTGCAGAAGAGCATCTCTAAACGCACAACACATCAAACCTTGAAGCAGATGGGCTACAGCAGCAGAAGACCACACTGGGTGCCCCTCCTGTCAGCTAAGAACAGGAAACTGACGCTACAGTTCACACAGGCTCCAAAATTGCACAATAGAAGATTGTAAAAATATTCCCTGGTCTGATGAGTCGCGATTTCTGCTGTGATATTTGGATGGTTGGCGTAAACAACATGAAAACATGGATCCATCCTGCTTTGTGTGAACAGCTCAGGCTGCTGCTGGTGTAATGGTGTGGGGGATATTTTCTTGACACACTTTGGGCCTCTTAGTACCAACTAAGCATTGTTTAGGCACCACAGCCTACCCGAATATTGTTTCTGACCATGTCCATCCCTTTATCACCACAGTGTACCCATCTTCTGATGGCTGCTTCCAGCAGGATCACAAAGCTCAAATCATCTCAAACTGGTTTCTTGAACATGGCAATGAGTTCATTTTAGTCAAATGGCCTCCACAGTCACCAGATCTCAATCCAGTAGAGCACCTTTGGGATGTGGTGGAAAAGGAGATTTGCATCATGGATGTACAGCCAACAAATCTGCAGCAAGTGTGTGATGCTGTCATGTCAATATGTACCAACATCTCCAAGGAATATTTCCAGCATCTTGTTTAATCTATGCCACGAAGAATTAAGGCAGTTCTGAAGGCAAAGGTGGTTCCAGAACGGTACTAGTAATGTGTATTTTATAAAGTGGCCAGTGAGTATATTTTGTTACATATTAAACTATCCAACAATTTACAGTAGTTAAAATTAACTTCAACCCACCAGCTACAGAATAAAAACTATTTAGACATGATGTAATGCCTTTGTAATAATAATGAATATAATTATAATGTAAAAATCATAATTTCCGTTTACATAGACAGATAGATAGATGCAGTGCTTTTCTTCAGCAGCAGCACAGCTCATACCTGGTCTGTTTGGTGTCTAATTGTCAGTGGCTGCTCCCTGCCAGGCCCGGTCCCTCCATGTCCGTGATGTAATTGCGTATTTCCGCAGTGAAACATCCAAAGAGGCCTAAATGAGATTTCACTCAGCAGGATGGAGCCTGCGGTGGGGTGCTGATGATGAATGTATTGTAAGATTGATTAGCGCCAGTAAGAAGTGTGGCGGATATGGCCACCAGAGGTGTGTATGTGTGTGTTTGTGTGTGTGTAGTCCAGGTATAACACATGTTGTGGGGACCTAAATCAGTTTACACATTCACATTATGGGAATGTCTCCTTCCTATGGGGACAAAAACAAGTTAAGGTTATGGTAAAGGTTACTGGTAGGCAAGTACATTTCTGGTTAGAAGTTTACATCCACTCATCACGGGCATGAATGTCATGGTAATTTTGGGCTTTTAATGAGTTCTTTGAACTGTTCTTTTTCCACGGTGGAATGATTGTACAGCATCCACTTTAAAAAAAACAAGAATTGGGTGTATTTTTGATTTTCCAGATGCTTTTGGTAGCCATCAACAAGCTTCTGGCATAATTCTGGCTGTATATTTGACCACACTTGACCACTGTTGATGGCTACCAAAAGCATCTGGTAGAGGTGCAACATGATAAGGGACATTTAACCTAATATTAGTGGAGGTGTATGTATACTTATGACCCTGTGTGAATTAGAGAAAATCCCAAATAAATTCAAACTTGTACACCCAATTCTTGTTTTATTAAGTCATTAAAGATGTATGTTGTGCAATCATTCCTCCCTGGAAAAAGAACAGTTCAAAGAAATCATTAAAAGCCCAAAATTACCATTGGACATTCATGCCCATGATGAGTCAATCATAGATTGAGTGTATGTAAACTTTTGACCACAACTGTAGTTAGGGTTAATGTTACAGTAAGTCTGCAGGAAATTAATTTATGTCAATGCAATGTCCTGAAGTCATGAATATACCATGGCATGAGTGTGCTTGTGAAAAAGAAAGAAATGAAGAGGTTATTGGTGCAACTTAATAGGTGTGTGCGACTAAGTGCGATGAGTGCTCATTTGTGCATATGTGATGTGTGTGTGTCTGTGTGTGTTTGAATTGACTGCAAAGAGTGTCATTTAGGTGAGAAATGAAAGATGGTGGAGAGCAGAGCAGTAAAAAAAAAAGCAAGGAAAAGAGAAAAACAAACAAGATCTCTACATCATAAACTCATTAGATTGAGACAATCAAACAGCGAACACAAAACAATCCTAACAAGTGACTTTATTTAGTATTAATTTTTAAATAAAATATATCTCTGTGGCTTGAGATACCTTTACAGTTTTCAAGCTTTCTATAATTGGGTATCAGCTGTCATGTTCTATATAATATTGGAGTGATGTGTCTTATTCAGCAGTGTTTCAAGGAAGAGAACAAATCCTGCGTAGGAAAAACAGAAATTATTACAAGAACATGCTCACTTTGTCAAAACTGATCAAGATTTCAGCACTAAATATGGGATTAAATGACTTTTATGATAACTATGTTGTACACTGTATTAACCAAATCACACAAACAGAAAAACAACACATGATGCAACTACAGCATCTGTTGTATGTTGAATAATTAAGTTCAATTTTTCAGTGTCAACAGTAGTTAAAAACAATCTCTTTCTTTCCTTTGACTGTCACTTTTAAAAGTTGCTTATGATAGATCAAACTTGTTCTTTGTTAAAAGTAAGCCGTTATAATACAGCACATGCCACAGCACCACAGTTCCTTCAAGCATGTTTACACCTGCAGCCACACTAATACCAAGCATGCTTTTATTATAAAAAAGCCTTCATGTCTCTAAGATCCCATGTTATTGTGCAAATGCATTTTTTCCACAATTATTTTTGGTTACTTAAAGGTCAGATGAGATAAAGATTACATCTCATGTGGTAGATGCACCGTTTAGCATCGACAGAAACGGTTGTGGTTTTGTTTCTTTTTCTGTTTTAACACTTGTACAGTTAGTCAGAACAAACCACAATGAGAAGAACACTAACAAAATAAGGCATTTACCAGAAAAACTTTATTTGCACCAAATACAAATCATAGTGTTATCTCTTAGGTATTTATAGTAATTCAGATGTCTGACAGAAGTTAAAGGCGTAACAGAGGTTATACTAATAGTGGAATAACTTCAGGAAGTTCAATATAAGAGGCTTGAGTGATAGCACTGGTAATGTAAATAATGTAAAATTCAAATTCAAATTCAAATTCATGTCAGCTATACATGAAATCAAATACATCAGCAGCTTCTGTAACATACACTGAACTAACGAAGCAAATTCTGCATCAAAGACTGGAATTTGAAGACAAAAATTTAACAGGCAATTAAAAAAAATTCATAAGTCAGTTCACAGTCTGTCAGATATAACAGAAACATACATGCTGTACATACAAGTTTACATTTACTTTGATAACATTTGATCATCATACTGTTTGGCACTGCCAATTTAGTACAGATGGAGAAAAGGCTGTGTGCTGGATTCAGCCCACAGTGGTTTGAGATTGCAGTGCACTTCTTTCCACAGAGCTACAACACCTGCACCTGCACTGACACTCGTGGTCTCAACTGCAAGATACATGCAAATAATATTGGTAGACATTTCTTTCATATGCTAGGATGTTGATATTCTGCAGAAAATCTGTAAATTCTGCAGACTTTCAGGCTTTTGTTGTCTTTACAAACCTGACAAACATGGTTATGTGTTCCTGCACGCAAACAACCCCTCAGATCCCATTTAAGGCTGGCTGTGGCATGGTAGGACACAGGCCTCTGGGTTTGGCTTGGGATCACTGTACCTCTGTCATAAGAGGGAAATGTCTGTGCAACCCTTCCTACTGGAACGTAGCCACCACATAGAGAGCCAAAAACGCTGCACGGACAATTCCCTCCACTCCGTTTTTAATGGTGGTACACAGAGGCAATAATCATAAAAAGCCAGGGTCTCTTTCTGAATGGTTACTGACATTCGTCTTCTACAGTAACCACAGCCCCAACGCTGGGCAATTTCCCCTCAACATGCAAAACTGTGGGGACAAAATGTGGGACCTGCCATTCTCCATGCATATTAAAGACACTTGTCATCAAGACGTCACCCAGGAGCTATGAGAACAAGAGGTACAGTTCCTCCGAGACAGACTCACTCACCATCAAAACCATGAAATTAGACCCGGGAAAATATCCTTGTGATGGGAAAAATGCTACACTTTAGTGCATTTTGCATATAAAAAAAAACTGAAACGGATGCATGTAAATTGCCCGTGCCACAAAGACAAATTGGTAATTCAGGTTTGGAATGAAAATGACACTAAAGTGCAAAAAGGAAATGGTGCAGCGTGAAAGGAATAAGGGTTGTTAAAATGTCACATTTGAGATTCTGTGCCTTTAGGAATCGAGATGTATTGTTAGAGGAAATGTGATAAACACGAGCCAAATGTACGGGTAGCAAATAGAGCTCCGTGTATACCACGTTGTCGTAGTCAACGTGCTCAGAACAACGCCCACAGAACAGGCGCAAACTGATGAATGCACAATTTGTGGTTATATACTTCCTTGCACCTTTCTCTTAGGAACTCATGCATTTTCTGTATAATGACAAAAAAAAGCAACATGTACGCACATAATGACATTCAGAACATAAATGAAAGCCACATGTTGAGTTGTTTAAAGCGCTGACAGATTAGAGAAATACAACACGTGCTTATGTACTTGATTCGAGAGCAAAAATGTTAATCTGCAGCCAAAATTAATATTTTTTCATATGTTCAGTCTACATTCAACACTGCTGATAATGTTTCAGTCCCTCAACACTTTTCATACACTTGAACCAGTGTTGGTGGAGATTTTACTTGTTTGTTGTGTATATAAGGAAGGCAAATCACTTTCCCCCACATGGGTGCTGGTGACACAATCTCCCCCCTCAGTTTGTCCCTGTGCTACTCGGGCCCCAAGACCAGTGCCCTCCAAGATGACAAATGGCCTTAATGAAATTGGACAACTCAGCATACATGCATAAGAGGATGTTAAATATTGATAGTGAAGATCAACGTAGCGGTGCATATTCCACTCTTTAATATTTTAACTGTCAGACAGACCTATTGTCTATCTATTGGGGAGGGGAGGGTAAATCACTGTCTGTGTCCCCCAGGTCTCTTTGAGACACATATGATGGCCAGGGTAGCGTTTACTCGGTTACGGATGAGAGCACCCAGGTCTGCGCTTTGCATATATGCGCAACAGAAGTGAGTCAAGGCCGGACATCTTTTCATAAATTTTCATTCAGATGTAGCAGGTTTATGCATTTGGAGACCACGCTTGTAAGCAAGCAAATGAGAACCATATATTTATTTAGAGTTTAAACTGCAGCACTCAAAGGCCCATTCTGATTCTGATTCAATTTAAGCCCGATTTTGATCAGCTGAAAAGATGACTCTTCAGATTTTGTATCAATCCATGGCCCTGCAATTTCCTTTGTATCCTTTAACTTCTAATGCATTAATCATTTTACATTTCTCAACTTATGAAATAACGTGAAATATCAAACTGTGTGTGCATGCCTGCACTTGTGTATACAGTGTACTTATCACAGTGGCGGTGCTGCACCTTGAGGGCGTGTCGTTGCGCGGCACAGTAGCAAAGGCAAAGATCACATGAATAACCATTATTCAAATCGATTCAAATTAGGGGAGCACTCAAAGTAATCGGCTAATATCCTACAAAAAATCAATTCCACTCCCATTTGGACACAATTGAATGCGTCTGAAGAGGGCAATTATTAAACACACAGATCAGATCCATAATTGGCGGGGGAGGGGGATATATTGTCATGAGGGCTAATGCACTTCCACTGAGCCAAGAGCCACAGAAGACACTTAGTGCAAGCTAGGCTGGGTAGCAGGGGTAGCTGGAGCTGGCAGCAGATAGGCTGATGAACTGCCAGGAGTTTAGGAGGGGCTATGAAGGCTGAAGTTGGCGGTGGTGCATAGTGGTGGAGGTGGTGTGGGGGGCACCTGAGGACTTTGCCTAGTGGGGCTCATTCCCCTGCAACCTTCGCCTTAGCTCCCACCGCGCCCCAACGCCCCCACCCATCTTCTTCTACATCCCCTGGAGGCTTGCTTCACTACGGGTCCCTGACACACCAGAGGGATGACCCTGGGAATCTCATTATGCATACAACCAAAGTGTGCCCCCCCACCACCAACAGAACCACTGCCGCCGCCACCCTCAACCCTATTGCCAGCCACCCCCCACTAATGCATTTGCATACAGAAGACAGACCAAATAAGGTAATAAATCAGCGGCCTATATTCAAATGGTTTGCAGGGAGATTGAAACCCCTGCATACACTACCTCGAGTAAATTCACCCACATGCTGTGGAGCTAGATACCCATTCTCATCAGCGGACACAGGCACTGCGTCCACCGGACACCTAGATATAAATATATATGCCGCTTCATTGCATTGCCGAGGGACGAACTACCTCAATATATCAATATACATATGCTTATATCTCATATGCCTTAGGCAAACTAACTGCCTTGGTTATAAGGCTGGGCTTTCATGGCACCCGAAGGTCACAGCTCATACTGAGAGAGGGGGACAATTTGAATATTGCACTTAATGCAGGTCTTTGGACACCACCTCTGCCAATTCACTTTGCCTCATCAATAATGAAATTGCCATGAACATGGAAATCAAAGTAATTTCCTTTAAGGTGGGATTACAGAGGGTTTCAATTTTCTTACACCAGGCCAACATATAATCGAGCCCCACTTTTGTGTGGGCAACAAAGTGATACTTTACTTTAAACGAATGTGAGTCACATACGACATGAAGGAAGTGGGTAACAGCATTGCACATGCTTGATATGGTTGATTATAAAAGTCTGAGAATAAATAAATAGGAATGTCGGGCTGTTGTGCATGCTTGAATAGGACACAGTGAGATGGAATAATAAAATCAAATCCTAAACAGAGTAAGAAATACTTTGTGAGTGTGTGTGTGTTTGTGTTTGTGTTTGTGTGTGTACATGTGCTGACTGGCACAATAAAACAGACCCACTATGATTGCATTATGATCTGGTGGAAAATGAATTCTGCTTAACAAGCCCACCCCCCCACCACACACACACATACACACACACAAACACACACACACACACACACACACACACACACACACAGCGAGCCCCACCTACACGCACTTACTTCCATTCCATTATTTTCAATGAAAATGGGGAGAAAAAAGATGCATTTTAAGATACATGCAAATAGCTATCCATCAATCAATTTGTTGGTCCCAAAACTACCATCAAAGGGGCAGAGGCTGTGAAGTATGCAATTCCCCATCAACAAATGGAGGATTGAAACTGAATCCTTCAAGCTTAATTAATGGGAAGTCTGCCACTATTACTTGGTTTGTTTAACGCGCCTCACACAGAGGGCAAGTTGTCCTTTTTTTTGAATCACTGCACTGAATTCCACTTGTTCAACATCACTGAACTGCTTTTCATGCAAAAAAACAATCCATCTCATTTTTAATCCTTTCCTCTCATGGGTCGACATGTCATTATTTTGATCCCCACATACAATGGCTTCACACATTCATATTGCATCACTTGGAGAGTGTGTGGCAGTAATTATCACGAGGCAGAGATTTCTATTTGTAGAATAACTACCTACAGTTAGGCAGAGGCATTGAGGCAGTCATTTCTGTCTCATCCCAAAGTTCAGCCCCACACCAAATACCTCTCTTCTCCAGATAGCCAATTACATCTCGGTAAATAGTGACTGGAAATCCTATTTTTACTGAAGCATCATTGCAAATCTATAATAAAAACTAATAAGAAAAAACACAGTTTGTTCAAAAATGTCAAGCTTGAACTTTCTGTAGGGAACTAAAATGGAAATGAGTCAATGTAAATAATGGTTTAATAAAATCCCCTCCAGTGTAAATCCAATGTGAAATTCACCAAAATATGGGAAACTTTTCGCCCTCTTGAGCTAATAACTGGCGACAGGAAGAGGGCTTAAACAAAAGATCAGTCAAGCGTTCATCTGAATATTCAAATCCTTTTTAATAAAACTCTGCTTGATTCATTTCCCATAGATTTGCCAAAAACACTCATTTGGAATTGGAGAGAACATCATTTAAATTTCTTGCAGAAAAGACAGACAAAGAAGGAGACATTGGTATTCACCTGTTTAAGGTTATTGTACAAAAGTAGGAACTTTAACAGATGTCAAAATAGTAAACACACAGTTTATGCACAAAAACAACTAAAGCCATTTTCACGCATGCATAGCAGCCCTGACATTTTCTATACATTAGTCAATGGAGGTGCATGTGAGAATGCAATTATCCTCGGACATTAAATGACCTTTAACCTGCCAACACACTACTACAGTACAAAGTCTGTGCGGTTTGTGATTGCACCGATGTAAGAATAGCGCCGGCAATTTACAGCAAGTGATTGGCCATCATGTGTCCTGCACGCTCAACTCAGGTGGATTATTTCCAGGGATTAGAACGCAGTTGACGGCAACTATCTCCCATTATGTGCGACGTGCGAAAGAGCAACTTCGGACAACGTCACTACCTGATCCTGCTAGCATTTCCAGGACTTCAGGTGTTGAAACAGGTTAAGTGTGCAAAAGAGTTTCTTAAACCATTATTATATTGACTTGCTGTCATTGGGCTGATTTGTATTTTAGTATAGATCAGTGATAAAAACTTCCATAATGCAACACGATATGTTATTTTCAAAGACTCTCTCCACGTTTTTTTTCTGGCTTCTCCAGAATCCTAGAAAAAAATTTAAAAAAATAAATTTATATACCTGGCTGTATTTTACATAGCAAGTAAAAGCAGGAAGCCTTCTACCTTGCTAGAAAGCTAATTTGCAAGCATTTACTGCATGTTTACTACTACTGACTGCAAGCTATTATTATAGTGTTACTCTTGATGGGAAAACATGGGTCTCTCATTCAGTCATCAGCGAGAGGTTTCTCTGAATTTCTCGATCACCCACTCTCTCGTCATCTAGCCCACTCCTTTAGCTCTTGCGTTAAACTATTGTTAAAACCTTGCATTTGATGTAGGTGTATACTTTCAGTTCCAGCGAGTTTCCAGTCATTTGGCATTCAGCAACCTTCAATACCTTACTGGCTCTGACTGGCCACAGTTGACTACAGACGCAGGTTTCAAATCACATGTTTGACAAAACAATCGGATGAAAGAAAGGAATAAACCAGTGTGGGGAGGAAAGTGAACGTGAGTGTGCAGTTCCTGTAAACAACAGGAATTTGTGAACGTCACACCTCTAAATGTTATCCTACAGATGACACGGGCATGACGCCAACCTGGCTAAGATACCAAAACTAGCTTGCTAACACCTTCAGATATCTCTCACGTTATTTCTTGCCTTGCTTGTCACAGCAGCCACTTAAGAACCTCCCAATGTGCAGTTTGCACACAAGCTTCCTGGTTCTACTCTAACCTGCTGTACTTGATGTAGCTGTGCACACACACCGTGAGAGACATCTTGGGTGCGCTCACATTCGCTTGGTGGTTCAGACATCTGATAGCTCGTGTCATTTCCCCCCTGCAGGATTGTTACTGTGCTCCCAGATATGATAGTACAATGTTATCACAACAGATAGAAACAATGACACGAGCTGTGTTACACTACAATTATCTCCTACGAGATGTTTCAAGTCTAAAGTTCAAAATCAAATTGTACACTTCCACAGCACTGTAGCTAAACTGCACACTGGGAATTTCTCATCCTCTTTGCATGGTGTGAATAGGCCTCCCTTTTTTGACTCCCCTCTTCTCAAGGCCTCAGCACTCATAAACAAAGTGATTTATTCAAACTTTCCATATCAGAATTCTGCTATCTAATTACTTCAGGGGGGACAGCATATTCCACTTGCCTATGAGTTATGGAGAACCTTCTTTATGAGTGAAGTTGATGGAGGATCAGGCGAAGAGCTCATCATAAATCCTCAATAATGCAAACGTTTGAGGAATATCTCAAAATAAAAATGCAAATGTGATTAAGAATGGGTTAGCCTGTGCTGATATGGCAGCTTGTATCATCTAAAGAGATGCCGAGCACCTACGGGGGGAAAAGTGCCACGTACTAAGGAGGCACTCAAATAAATAAATAACATTGACTAGCATAGATGCTGTATGGTAATATCTCCTTTACAGCATGCGAAGATGCACATGTGCCTTAGACATGTAGAGACACACACACACACATTGCCATCCACACATGTTCAAATGCACACACTTGCACAGTCAGTAAGCTTATGAAAATGAAAGTGTGCCCAACATTTTAATCTCACACCTACGTGGCCCTAACGAGGAGGCATAAACTTTTAGGAGGGAGGATGAAGTGGAGGCTTGCACATGCAAATGGAGCACGTGGAAAATGGCGGAGGTACAATGCAGAAGCTTGTTAGTGACTGAGAGGCGAACAGTGAGGACGATCGCGACAACTCGTCACTCGCCTTTTATCTCTCGTCACCGGCAGATGAAAAATCACTGTGAATCTGCCACATCCGTCTGCATTAACATAACAAAGCCTCTGAGGGTGAGGTGGTGGTGGGGGGGTGGGGGGGGGGGGTGGGGGGGTGGGGGGGTAGAAAGAGAAAGACAGAAAGAGAAAGGCCATAGTAACTGTCCTTCTTAAATCCACCCAAAGTCCAACCCAAAATGCAGAATTGACAAATTCTCCATGCTTTTTTTTTGCTATTATTATTTATTCTTTTTGCTTTTAGTTCCTTTCTCTCTCTCTCTTGCACTTTCACACACATACATTCACACAGGATACAGACAGTGAGAACAGATGTCGAGCAGCCACCTAAAGAAGATCCTCCCCAATCTTAGCATCATCTCACCACTCAGCCAGTCTTGTCAGCACAATAGACAGGACAGAATTACAGATGGGTCTCTCTCTTTCTTTAAAAAAGGCACAAAAAAGAGGGACTCATCACCTTTCTCTTTTTCTATCTCGCCTTTTCTCTCCATCGCTACCTCTCTCCCCATCCCTCCATACACAGCTTATTGGGTGGAAAGAGAGAGAGAAAGAGAAATGGGAGGGGGGGGGGGGGGGGGGGGAGAGAGACAGAGAGAGAGAGAGAGAGA
>VUQI01020939.1:35669-50623 GCA_015106735.1 Paratilapia polleni | reverse complement strand
AATTGAACTCAGCTTTCTAAAAAATGTGGTTAATCATAGTTAATTCATGATTTAACAAAGGGGGAAATTACTTTTTCACACAGGGCCATGTAGGTTTGGATTTTTTGCTTCCCTTAATAATAAAAACCTTAATTTAATAACTGCATTTTGTGTTTACTTGTGTTATCTTTGTCTAATATTTAAATTTGTTTGATGATCTGAAACATTTAAGTGTGACAAACATGTAAAACAAAATAAGAAATCAGGAAGGGGACAAACACTTTTTCACACCACTGTAAGTATTCATACATTTTGTAAAAAAAAAAATTGAAATTTAGCTCAGGTGTCTCCCATTTCTTTTGATCATTGCTGAGATGTTTTTACACCTTGATTGGTGTCCACCTGTGGTAAATTAAATTGTTTGGACATGATTTGGGAAGATACACACCTCTCTATAGAAGACCTCACAGCTGATGATGTATATAATCAGAGCAAAAACCAAGTCATGAGGTCAAAGGAACTGCCTACAGAGCAGGGTTTTTGCAATGCACAGGTCTGGGTAAACACTGCACTGAAGGTTCCCAAGAGCACAGTAGCCTCCATAATTCTCAAATGGAAGACGTTTGGCACAACCAGGACTCTTCCAAGAGCTGGTCATCTGGCCAAACTGAGGAAGTGAGGGAGAAGGGCCTTAGTGAGAGAGGTGACCAAGAACCCGATGGTCACTCTGACTGAGCTCCAGAGATCCTGTGTGGAGATGTGACTAAGTCCACTTGGAGTTTGCAAAAAAAGCACCTGAAGGACTCTCAAACTGTGAGGAACAAGATTCTCTGGTTTGATGAAACAAAGATTGAACTGTTTGGCTTAAATTCTAAATGTTATGTCTAGAGGAAACCAGGCACCACTCATCGCCTACCCAGTACCATCCTAACAGTGAAGCATGGTGGTGGCAGCATCATGCCGTGGGGGCGTGGTTGAGAGGAAGCTCAATGGAGCAAAGTACAGAGATATCCTCAATGACAATCTGTTCCACAGTGCTCAGGACCTCAGACTGGGCTGAAGGTTCACCTTCCAACATAACAATGACCCTAAGCACACAGCAAAGATAACACAGGAGTGGCTTAGGGACAACTCTGTGAATGTTCTACAGTGGCCCAGCCAGAGCTCTGTGTCAGGGGTCCGAGCTGGCTGTTGTGGGTGTGTGTGTGTTTTTGTGTCCCTGTTTTCTTTCTCTTGTGCAGGTGGATGTGTGGGCTTGCAGCGCCTTGTCTCCACCTTGGGGTGGAGCTATGTTCCCTGACTGATCCCGCACACCTGGGATCCATTTGCTTGTCAGAGGGCTGTGTATTTAGGCTTGGCTGTGACTGTGGTTCTCTGCCAGATTGTCCCTACCATTGCGGTGGTAAATTGGCTCTCCTAGTTGCTTACCTGGTGCTTCGTATTTGTTCTAACTAACCCATCTCTTGCTTCACGTTTCCAGTACACCGGTGGAGAACCCGGTTCCTGTTGAGATTGCGTCCTGCACCCACAGTCTAACCATTCCTGTTTACTTTGGCCCTGGCTAATTCTCCCTTTCTTCTCCCTCACAGACTCTCCCTGATTGCCATTCACAAGTGTGCTGCCAGCCTAGGTTGTTTGCCCATTTTTCCTTTCCTGAATATTCAATAAAACTCAATAAAACTCGTAAACTGTATGGTCAGTGGTTTGGTCTGCTTCTTGGGTCCAGCAAAACCTGTAGCCATGACAGAACAATCTGGCCACCCGCTGGACCCAGCGGACTTTGCCACCCTCTGTACAGCATGATCAGGCCTTAAATGCGTTAGCTCAACAGTTAAGAATAACAAACCAAAATATTACTCAGATGGATAGTTCACTTCAGGCCATTCTTTCTAAACTGTCTCCCGCTCCTGTTTCTGATTCCCCTGAGCCTCCAGCCATGGCGACGGTGGCAGCTCTGGTTCACGCTTCCCCAGTCATTTCTGTTAACCAGTCGTTTCCCTACGCACGCGACCCCACTCCCCCTTCTCCGGAACCCTTTGCGGGTGAGTTTGGTCGTTGTGAGGGTTTTCTATTGCAATGTGCCTTATTGTTTAACCGTACTCCCAGAGCATTCTCTAACAACCACACAAAAATTTCTCATATGGTAGGTTTATTAAGGGACAGAGCTTTGACTTGGGCTCGGGCTTATTTGATTTCCAACCCCATTGAATCCGTGTCTTATGAGAGTTTTATTCACGAGTTCAAGTCTTCAAGTCAAGTCTTCTGACCATCCCCTCCAGGAGGAGGAACTAACTCGTAGGTTATTTAACCTCCGCAGGGGAACAGGTCAGTGGCGAAATTTTCCATTGAATTCAGAGTGTTAGCTACAGAGTCCGGCTGGGAAGAAAAGGCTTTGAAAGGGGTATTTTATCATGCACTAAGTGAACAGTTAAAGGACGAATTGGCTCACAGAGACAAGGCTAAAGACTTGGGGGAGCTGGTCGATTTAGCCATCCGTGTGGATAACCGTCTCTGCGAACGAGGCTTAGAGAAAAACTACAGATCCCGGCAGGGTAGTAGCCACATCCCTCTTCCTGCTTCAGTCCATCGTTCCCCTCCACCCCCCTCATCAGGTACTTCCCCTGAGGGTCTGGGTGAGCCCATGCAGCCAAGTCGTGCTGGGCTGATGCCGGAGGAGCGGCAGAGGAGGATGGATGCTAAGTTGTGCATGTATTGTGGTATGTTTGGTCACTTTATTGCCTCCTGTCCTGTCCAGCCAAAAGCCAACACCCACCAGTAACCTTGGGGATACTGGTGGGTGGGACTCTCCCTCGCCAGGTGCCACCTTGCATGCAACTCTCAGCCACGCTCAGTTTTAATCAGGTCGAGGTGCCCTTATTAGCCCTGTTAGATTCCGGAGCAGAACAAAATCTTCTTGATAGTCAGTTAGTAGAGCACTTACATATCCCTACAGCTCTTAATGGTCAAAAGTTGCCCACTATCACCCATCAAGGTTTATCCGTGAAACTTCTACTTTCTGGAAATCTTCGAGAGCCACTGCAGTTTTTTGTTTTTCATTCCCCTAGTAACCCCTTCATTCTAGGATTCCCCTGGTTCGAGACCCACAACCCACACATTAATTGGAAACAGAGGCAGGTTGAAAGCTGGAGTTCTTACTGTTCCTCCCACTGCTTACAGTCTGCTACACCACCCTCTCCTCACTCTCTTCCACCTTCACCACCAGCCCCACCTGATTTAACTGGCGTTCTCTCTGAGTACAATTACCTCACCACAGTTTTCAGAAAAGAAAAAGCCCTGTCTCTCCCGCCACATCGGCCTTGTGATTGTGCAATTGTCCTCCTTCCTGGGGCACCCCTACCCTCCAGTTGACTCTATAACCTCTCTGGCCCCTAGCATCAGGCTATGGAAAAATATATCAAAGAGTGCCTTGATGCTGGCATCATTCGCCCCTCTTCTTCCCTGGTTGGTGCGGGACTCTTCTTTGTGGACAAGAAAGATAAGACATTTTGACCCTGTATTGATTACAGAGGTATTCAAATCACAGTTAAAAATAAATACCCCCTTCCTTTGATCGCTTCTGTATTTGAACCTCTGCACCAGGCCACCGTTTTCACTAAACTAGATCTCCACAACGCCTATCACCTTGTCCATATTAGGGAGGGTGATGAGTAGAAAACTGCCTTTAACACACCTCTTGCGCATTTTGAATATTTGGTTATGCCCTTCGGCCTCACTAACACCCCTGCAGTCTTTCAGGCTCTAGTTAACGATGTGTTGAGACTTTCTGAATCTTTTCGTGTTTGTCTACTTAGATGACATCCTGATTTTTTCTAAGGACCTGGAGGAACATCGCGGACACATCCGGCAAGTACTTCAGAGACTCCTAGAGAACAAGCTGTTTCTTAAAGCCGAGAAGTGTGAGTTCCATGCAAAATCTAAAACCTTTTCAGGATATATCCTCGAGAATGGGCAGGTGAAGACGGACCCGGAGAAAGTTAGGGCCATTTTGGACTGGCCCACTCCCTCAACCAGAAAACAGTTGCAACGTTTCCTTGGCTTTGCTAACTTTTATTGTCGTTTCATCAAAAACTATAGTCAAGTGGCTCTGCCTCTAACCTGCCTTACCTCCTCTTCCAGGCCGTTCATCTGGACCTCTGAAGCCGAACAGGCCTTCCAGCGGCTCAAAGTGAAGTTCAGCTTGGCTCCTATTCTAATCCATCCAGACCCCCACAAACAGTTCATCGTGGAAGTGGACGCTTCGGATTCCAGGGTGGGGGCTGTCCTGTCTCAATGTGAGGGCCTGGACGGTAAGCTGCACCCCTATGCTTTCTTTTCCAAACGATTAACCTCTGCTGAGAGAAACTATGATGTTGGAAACCGTGAACTGTTGGCTATCAAGTTGGCACTGGAAGAATGGAGGCATTGGCTAGAGGGGGCTGAACAGCCGTTTATTGTTTGGACTGACCACAAGAATTTGGCTTATCTACAGTCCGCTAAACATCTCAATTCCTAACAAGTTAGGTGGCAGCTGTTTTGCGGCCTGTTCAATTTCACTATATCATACCATCCCCGTCACGCAACGTCAAACCTGATGCCTTGTCTCGTCAGTTCTCCACAGACCCAGATACCATCCCCCGGAACCCATCCTTCCACCATCTTGTGTAATTGGAGCCCTGTCCTGGGAAATTGAGGATCAAATCCGTCGAGGCCTGCAGTATGAACCCAACCCTGGTACTGGCCCCCCCCAACCGACAGTACGTACCTTCCTCCGTCCATCCTCAGGTAGTCCACTGGCTTCACACAGCCAGGTTTGCCTGTCACCCTGGAGTGAGCCGGACTATCGCCCTTCTGAAACAGTCATTTTGGTCTCTAGAGAGTGACACCTGGGAGTATGTCGTGGCTTGCTCCGTGTGTGCTGGTAACAAATACAAAACCCATCCACCGGCAGGTCAGCTTCTTCCCTTACCCGTTCCCACCCGACCTTGGTCTCACATAGCTTTAGAGGTTATCATCCTCAATCCAATGGACAGATGGAACGTACCAATCAGGACCTGGAGGCTGCCCTCCGCTGTGTCACTTCCACAAATCCCTCCTTGTGGAGCTCTCACCTCACTTGGGTAGAATACGCCCACAACACACTAACCTCTTCTGCCACTGGACTGTCCCCCTTTGAAGCTTCTTTAGGTTATCAACCTCCCCTGTTCCCTGCCCAGGAGAGTGAAATTTCTGTACCCTCGGTTCAGCATCACCTGTGTCGCTGCCGCAGGATGTGGACACAGACCAAGGAGGCCCTTCTCAGGACAGCGGACCAGAATTGACACTTGGCTGACAGGTGGTGGGTCCCGGCCCCAGCATACCATTCAGGTCAGAGGGTATGGTTATCTTCTAAAGACGTGAAAAAGTCATTAACCCGGTTGCCATTCGTCTCAAGCTACCACCCTCCATGAAGATTCACCCTACCTTCCATGTTTCTCAGTTAAAACCAGTGATCTGGCTGTCCACCGACAGTCCCCATCCAACCTGAGTGAGCTTAAAAGGATTTCCAAAGAAGAATGGCAGAAAATCCCTTAATCCAGGTATGCATAGCTTGTTGCATCATACCCAAAAAGACTGGTGGCTGTAATTGCTGCTGAAGGTACGTCACTTAGTACTAAGTGAAGGGTCTGAAAACTTATGTAAATGTGATATTACAATTTTATGTTTTTCATAAATACACAAAAATCCTAAAATTCTGTTTTCAGTTTGTCATTACGGGGTACTGAGTGTAGATTATTGAAAAAAAAATTAAATGATTGTAGCATCAGGCTGCAACATAACAAAATTGAAAAAAGTGAAGGGGTTCTGAATACTTTCTGAACCCACTGTACATGTAGATTCATACACTCAATATTTGATCAAAATATTTAACCCAAATATTTAAGATATTTGGCTCAATTACATGTGAATTTTCCATGCAATTGGTTTCAACATATGTAAACTAATAAACCTAATGTGATGTGTATTTATCAGTAAAAAAATTAACAGGTAAACACATGTTATTATATATTTACAACATTTTGGGATTATTTGGGTTTACTTGCTTAGTTCACTTGTTTAATTTCCCTTTTTATATTGTTTTTTCTTATTTTGTTTTTACTTTTTTAATTTAAAATAAAGAAGCTAGAGCTTCTTTATTTTAAATATTAGCTGTATCTAATTAAATGATTAATTCTTATCCTTTTATGGGATTTTGTCTCTTCTTTTTGGTTGCTATTATCTTTTTTTGACAAAATGTAATAATGTAATACTGACTGAAATAAAAATCACTGTCATATCACTGTTATTATCAAGTTACCACATTATTTTAACTACTGTGAATATAATTTGTGAATGTGAATAATGGCAACAGTGGGAAGGAAAAACTCCCTTTTAACAGGAAGAAACCTCTGGCAGAACCACGCTCAAGGAGGAGCAGCCATCTGTCGTGACTAGTTGGGGGTGAGGGGAAGCAGAAGAGAGCAGAGGGAGACAGGACAAAAGACACACTATGGGAGAGAGCAAGAGTTTAATAATAACTAATGATTAACTGCGTGGTGTATGAAGTGATCAAGAGGAAGTGCTCAGTGCATGATCGGAAGCCCCCAGCAGCCTAGGGACGGTTCATGGTCACCTGATCCAGCCCCAACTATAAGCTCTATCAAAAAAAAAAGTTTAAAACCTGGTCTTAAAAGTAGAGAGGGTGTCTGTCTCCCGAATCCAAACTGGGAGCTGGTTCCATAGAAGAGGCTCCTGAAAGCTGAAGGCTACATGTGAAGGAATTTATTGCCGATAAACATTCAGTTCAAGGACGAAAGACACACTATGGGAGAGAGTTTGCTAAGCCCAGCTATAAGCTCTAAGAAAAAGGAAAGAGAGGGTGTCTGTCTCCCGAATCCAAACTTGGAGCTGGTTTCACAGGAGAGGGGCCTGAAAGCCTAAGGCTCTGCCACCCATTCTACTTTTAAATACCCTAGGAACCACAAGTAAGCCTGCAATCTGAGAACGAAGTGCTCTATTGGGCTAATAGTATGGTACTATGAGGTCTTTAAGATATGATGGAGCCTGATTTTTCAAGACTTTGCATGTGAGGAGAAGGATTTTAAATTCAATTCAACCAATGAATGGATCTGAAACGTTATTTGAAGGAAACTGGTGCTGCTTCTGAAGATTCACAATGTTCTATGGCAAAAACAAATTGTGACACATTAACTAAACCAGTAGGGAGCAACTGTCTGGTGTCACTCTCGATAAAATAAATTTCCATCAATAAAACAAGGAAAAATAAGTTACATGTGCAATGGTACATATAAATCTAGATAGGTGCTCAAAAAATAATCATTACTCTTGTGATACATTGTCGTGCTTTAGGAGTACATGCCCTACACTGAAAATCTATTGTCTGTTTTCACTCTTGTCTAAGTCTTGCCTGGAATGGTCATGGCCACAACACTCCAACTAAGACAATTAAACAGTGCAGGAGAAAAAAGATACATTTGTGAATATTTCATAGAAAATATTTGATGTGCCCAGTGTAATCATCACTAAATAAATATCAACAATTTCAACATAAATAGCAAAACAGTTGAGAGCTACTGCAGTGCATTTTTTCTTTCTTTGAACTCAGCATTCACATTCTTGATTGAACCGCTGTGGTCTTCTCAACCGTGAGAAAGACAACAGCAGCAGGTACTTATCTGAGGTCATTCAGTCATGTTTTCTCAGCATTAGCGGTCATTACGTGTCCTTTCATTTGTATCTGTTTTAATTACAAATATGTTAGTGTTCTACCCCATTATTGCTGCCTTTTTAATTCTACTAAGAAAAGATCACGTTGAAAACCACAAAGGGCATTCACATGAGCAAATAAAGGCAGATTAAGTGGGAGTGGAGTGACATTTACCATACTAAACAGATATGTACAATAACTGGATATACAAAGAGTGCTCAAGATATAATCTCAGAGTTGTTAACCTCCTATAAACTTTAGGTTAATCTAGAATTTTCATGCAGGCTACCAGACTTCACTGATCGAGCGTTTTCAATCCAGATATAGATATAGATACTCTCGCTTTGGGTATCAGCCAATACCAATTAATCCCTTACTGGGAAGAAGAGACTTGTACTTTTGTACTTTTTTGTCAGACTTGCCTTAAACATTGCTTTCTTAAGTTTGTAAAACTAAATGTAAAAAATATATAAGGAAACACTTAAATCACACATCGAATCTTGAATGAATGAAATATTCAAGTTGAAAATCTTTACTGACATACACTGTATTATCTGCTGACAACAAAATGGCATAAAAACGATCAGTGGAAACCAAACTCATCAACCTTTTGAGGGCTGGATTCAAGATCACACCAGCAGTATATAGTATGTATAAATTCATACTGAATTGGTATTTAATATTATTTAATAAATTAACAGCTACAAAATTAAGAAATAAATTAAAAAAGATAAAAATAAAATAGTGTACGCTATTTACGGAATTTCCTTCATTTCAGCAAAGTGTGACAGAACCTAATGTGTTTTTCTCTTTTCTGTTTCACTGTGAAGTGAAGAAAACTTTAATTAAGTAGATGACACATTTTAAGTGCAATCAAAGCCTTACAGCAAGTGATACTAATAAATAAAATGTAAAAACAGAGACATGCTGGCAGAAACAGCACCGTTGACTGTGCTTTTCTGTCATCAACCAAATCACAACTGAGTCACAAAGTACTGCAAACAAACAAACACCAAATTTACTGGTGTAGGAAGCATGAAATGCCACCACTTACCCTTTACTGCTAGCTCCCTGCATGCATTGTTAGCTCTCTCTCTATCAAAACTAAGATTATGGGTTTAGTAGTGCACTGCTGGCCAAAGACTGTATATTAAATCCAGTAGTGCCTTAAATATGCATTCTTTCTCATGGCCAACGGGGGAAAAGTCCAAAAAGAAGCCAGATTTTAGAGAAGTCCATTAGTAAAACGACACTACTTCTCTATTGATTTATGACGTCCTTAAACACTTTCCTAATGAGTTTATGCTCTCAATCATCTTATTTAATACTGAATTATGTTCCATCCATCCATCCATTTTCTTCTGCTTATCCTATTCAGGGTCGCGAGTGGGGGCTATCCCAGCTGTCATAGGGCGAGAGGCGAGGTACACCCTGGACAGGTCGCCAGTCTGTCGCAGGGCTGAATTATGTTCATTTTGGAAATCACAGTCACATTTAGAGTAAAATTGGGGATAAAGCAGGGTATCCTTTAGGACACAGCTATCTAGTGGCTGACAACTCTAACACCCTACAGTGTCAGAACCACCATTCAATCTCTGGTTTAAAAAAAAAACAACAAAAAAAAACAAATTACTGAAACACCCCACTTCAGGCTTCAAAACAGGTGCCCACAAACCAGTGAGTGATATCACAATGTGTATCTAGTATAAACTTTAGAATTACTATAGGCTATGTTATATATTATATATGCCTGATGTAGTAAACATAGAGTAACATAGAATTAAAGTGAATAGACTGAGTCTAGCTATTAGTCAGGTGGACTGATATATGACACAAGTATTGGATGTGATGTATTGAATGGGAAAAGCAATGTCATCACTTAAATTACCTTTTCCAGCAGGTTTCCTTTAAAATGACTTTTCAGTTTGTTTTCCTCTAAGTGACTGTCCTACTGAATCATTTAATCCTGTTTTATGTATTGCTTTCAGTGCATTACTGTAAAGCATTTAGTAGAACTCAGTCCAACTTTTTCTGCAATTCAAGTCAACATTTTTCAAACTTAATTTGCTCCCTTCTGCTTATTCAGAGCTGCTTCTTCAAGTCAGATTTGATTTAACTGGTGAAACCTGTGAGAGGTGTGAGGCTGGCTTCACCTAGTGTCTAGACTTTTGGAGAAAAAAAGAAAAAAGGAAACAAAGAAAACAAATACATGTAGCTAACATTTTGTACACTCAGTGTACAGTTAACAACCACTCCATATTTAGAAAGGAAAGCTTCAGTCAGATGGGCTTGTAGAGTAAGGTGGTGACATACTTCTTCTTATAGCGATGTGTCGCACTGAGCACCATCACTCCATCCTGTGACAGAAAAACACAACATGGGGGGAAAAATTATTTTAAAGTTTCACACTTTCTAAACAGTGGGAATGCATGCTTTCAGCTAAGATTTAACCATACTATAAGCCAGTATAGTTAAATTGTACATGATAAGACTGTAAGCTACTTAACACACACACAGAAACCAGAATTACAGTCTCATGGTTGCATGCCTCCACCTACGAGTCAAGTTGCAGGTCACATCCATGTCTGTTCATACTCTCAAAAAATGTACATAAAGACTGAAGGACTTTAAGAAAATGAATGAAGAATATTTATGTTCGTACATTAAAACCAACTTCTGATAGAACACAAAGTTTTAGCCACGACAGTACACAATAATTAAACGTGTAGCTTCATTGCAGTAACGTTCAAATCTGAAACATCTCCATCAAAATCCCAAAACCCAAGGAGGACCTTTATTGTGAAGCAGCTACAAAAAAATGTAGCCTTATTGATGGAGGTTAGCAAGCCACTGGGAGACATGATTAAACAACCTGATACATATTCAAGCTTGTCATTTAGCAGCATTAGTAATATATCAACAATCAGCAGTGAGATGAGAAAATGATACAACTAAAGTTTCAGCAAGGCCACAACATAAAGTTATTTAAAAAAACACGTTGCATTTAAACACAGCAGCATTTTATCTGCTCCATGTACAACTCTTTGACTACATGTGCAAAGCTCGTAACAGCCACCTCTCTCAAAAGAATGACATACCAAAAACCAAACATTATCACTACAGGAGAAACCAAATGGAAGAAAAGTCAATATCTGACCAGCTGCCAACTGAAAAATTTCCCACTGCTTTTCCCCATTTTTAAATATAGACATTTGCTGTGGTTATCTCGACATACACGTATAGTTTGTTTTTCCTGTCCCAGTGTTGAAAGAAGGAGAATTATCTTTCCTTCATCTGTCCTTCTGTCCCATTTATCAACCTTTTATCATTTTTGGCATTGCATAGATTCAATCTGCTGTGCAAGCGACATGCAAGCTTGCTGAAAGCAGCAGCGGCGGCGGCAGCAGCAGCAGCAGCTCACACTCTGTTAAAATGCTAACAAAGCTGGTCAAGTTTTCCCACATGCTGCCCAAAAACATCAAACACAAAAATCGTATTCAGCGTCATTCAGCCAACCTGAAACCTTACCTTAATGGAAAGAGCATAGAGGTGATTGAGCATGACATGGTTGGGTTCTGGGAGCAGTGCTGGGTCACACTGAAACAATGAGAAACAGCAACAACAACGTTTCAGATAAATTGTTTGTCTCATTTTATTCTTGTAGATGGATTTTTATTAAATACTGCCAGGGGATACTGAGTATAAGCCTAATTCAGTCGCATTACAGCTACTTACAGAAATTCCAGTGTCTTTGTTGAGGATAACTTGTAGGAGGTGAGGTGGAAGTATGGGTGGAGATTTGAACTTCTCTTCCTGTTTAGGGACATAAGGATCCTGATGATATGGCCCAGGAGGAGAGCTGGAGAGGTCTGATGAAGAAAAGGTGGAACAGTATGACTACAACATAACATAATTTTCAAACATATAGATCCAATTAGAAATTTTGGCAACTGTTTAAAAAGTAGGAGCAAAAAAATTACCTTTTACCATGAATGAACTTTAAGAGAGTTTAATTCTTTTTGCACACTTTTACATTTCTGCTTTCCAGACCTGTACTCCGGATCAGTAAGTGTCAACAAAGCAGAAATAAAAGGTGGCTGTCAGCACTCACCTGACATGTCAGAGCATTTCTGTGAATCCACCATTAGCGCATCAAAAACCTCAAAGTCTGTTTTCTTCACCTGAATGACATTGTTGACTGTGCCTAGCTGGCTGGTTACAACAGGCTGTAAGGAAACAAAGCACAATCAAATTCACAAATAAAGCTCAAAAGCATAAACCAGCAAGACAGAATATAATTTATATGGTAGGAGACCACTGTTTGTTTTTTAAAAAAAAGCATCATGATATGAAACAAACCACTCAAGCCTCTTAAAATAATGTAGGAGCATGACCCCTCTATCTCTAATCACCAACTTTACCATATGTGTGATAAAATATTTTACCCATTCCTTACTATATTCCTGCAGAGAAACAAGGTGTTTTTTTATTAAAGCATGACAACAGATAAGGTCACTCAGATAAATGCCTGCAGCCAGAAATGAAAACAACCTACACTACTGGTCCTAACATAACCTACATCCTCACAAGTTATTATTCATAATGTAATGTTAATATTACTGCAACAGTGAATATATGCTTTTGTCTTTCCAGACTTTATAGTTATGGCAGAGCTGCAATGCCTTTAAAAACTGAAAACTGTTGTGAATTGTGGAATTTTGCATTTTGCTGCAAGTGAAGCAAAAAGCTTGTTTGACAGCAGGATACAGAGTAAATGCTGACCTCAGCTGGGTCATGGGTCCACTGGCCGTCCACATAAAATTTGTACTGATGCTCCCCTTCAGGTAGATCGACGATTGCCACAAATGTGTTCTGACTTTAACAGATCACAAAACAAAATATTTGGCACACAGGTAAGTTAATACAGTGCTTTTTTTTTTTCAATCTTATGTACCTATAATATGTAGATTTGCCTTCTTGATTTATCATTAAACTTGTTGTGATAATAATATAAAGATTGTAATAAAAATATTTTAACTCTCTGTGATAAATGGCAAATGGCAAACCGCAAAAGGATTGAAAAAGCCAAAAATTCTAAGTCCACTTGAAACACATTACTTTATTGGGTTTAGAATATGCTTTCACCTTCTAATAAGGGGGATCTTGTTGGCCCAGTTGTTGAAGGATCCAGAGAGGTAGACCTCCTTTCCATCTCCCTTCCAGCGAAAGACTGTTGGTCGATCTACAGTTGGTGCTTTGTCATCTGCTTCTAAGTCTTGCTGCCAAGCAAGGAACTCCTCTTTCTCTAAAGGTGCCTGAAACAGATATGATAACCAAGAAAAGGCCATTGTTTATTTACAATATGTTAGGATTAAGGTTTGAAGAAAAATTACAGGCCCCAGCAGGCTATATCTGTAACAGATATGTGCCTCTGAGACAGCAGCACAACTTACCTTTATGTCTTCTCCGTGAAAAATATCAGCATCCTCTGGACTATCCATTAGGATTTTTGGCCTCTCTCCCTCTTTGATACCTCGACTGTCCCTTCGCTGAGCCTTCTCCCCTTGGCCCATTGCAGCCCTCTCACTGCTTGTATTCCCCATGGCTTTGTCTTCTTGTAGGCTGTTACAAGGTCACTGCAAGTAGAGTTGAGCCAATTGTGTAAAGAAAGCCGGAAATGCAGAAACGACTGCTGAATAGTCTGAATCATGTGGGCAGACTACAACTGCCCACATGTAGCCTAACACTGTGCATTTCTCAGTGTATCATATTGAGCAGCTGAAGCTATGAGCTTCTTTCCCAGTATGGATTTGTTGATTGACTGTGCAATAATCCCTGCGCCTGGGAAGTGAATAACAGTAGTGAATATTTTCAGTGTCCCACCTTAACACCTGCATTGTCAGAGTTCAACTGTCCTGTTATGTTAGGTTAAATCGGATCCTAATAAAACACTTACTTCACCATGATACCCCATCCCTCTAAAGGAGCAGCATGTTTGTGTGAATATACCATTTCCTCTGGAGTGTTGTTTTTTTTTTTTAAACATTACTGTGGGCCATTAGTAAAGTATAGCACTGTGTTTTAGTTTTTTAATCTTTGTTCCACACATTTTTAGCACATGCAAAGACTACAAACCTTCTTTTGAGATAAAAGTACATCACACTGAACACACTCACTGGTATTTTTTGTTGTTGTTGTTTTTTAGCTGTTCTTCTACTTATACAACAATAACATGGTATCTGTAATGCAGCGTAGACTTTAGGACTAAATCTGCACTGCCTGCTGTGTAAGCACAAGTAGAGGTAACATGACCTTGTCAAAAGAACAGCAGATATAACATTTACAGTAATGGATTAATTACTATTGCCTATGTTCCTCTTTGGTGCAAAATGAGCTCATACTGTTATACAGTGAAATACAACTCTTACCTGAAACAATGCCAGAAGTGACCCTGGACACTTTAAAGCTAAATGAAAAGTTCCCCTAAAACCTTATTAATTTAATCTATGTGCCAATTTTAGTATATGTACTCACTTTGGGAAAAATATGGATTTGTATTTAGGAAGAATATATGGGATGTATGTTCAGTAGCTGGAATACTACAGGTTTTCAGGTACAACATGAAAATATTCATCTTAGTTTCTGACCATAAAAATCAAACTATCCTCTTACTGAACGTCGTTACCTTACGTTAATTTGGCTGGTTAAGTAGCACTGCCTTGTTGACGATCTGGTGCGAGTACTTTGCCCTGCAGGATGGTACTAAGATTTTGAGAAAAGGGAGTTCAAACCACCACTTATACACTTATAACAGAAGATGAAGATGACGTGAAACAGGTGTGTATGCGCAGCGTTGCATTTTGCTGTACTCTTGCATTTGGACAAGTGCAGTGCAGTGTCAACATTATGTGACATATTAGCATCAAAGGCTGCGGTTATCTTAGCTCATCTTAACGCCTAAACTCCATTACCAGCTCATGTGGAATCATACTTTGAATCGCTTATACTGACTAAACGTCAGGCTATTTACTTTCCGACAAATGTACCTGAAAAGTTATGAGAGATACCGTTACTAAAGCTAACATTAGGTAACAGCTAGCATCATGTATAGCCCAAGCCATGCTACTTGCTGCTACTTAAAAGTGACACCAATTAAAGAATGAGAACACCGACTACGAATGTAGGCTGTCATTTAGCTGCTTTTTTTTTTTTTTTTTTTTCCTGAGTAATT
>VUQI01020939.1:10164-22641 GCA_015106735.1 Paratilapia polleni | reverse complement strand
AAAAAATATTAAAAAAAAAAAAAACAAAAAAAAAAAAAACACAGGATCAGTATTTTTAGCCCCCTGAAAAAAAACTGATCTTTTTATTGACCCATAGCACAAACCACTGCTGTGCAATGATGTGCTTTAACTTTGTAATACTCAAAGCTTGTAAAATGGAGGGTTATGTTCCAATTCTCACACACACACACAGTATAAAAACTTCAGCAAGGGTTTGCGTTGTCACTCAAGAAAGCATCATGCCAAAAACAAAAGACATCATTTTAGACTTGAGAAAAAAAAAAAAAATTGTTGATGCTCACAAAGCAGAAGATGGATATACAAAGTTATCACAGTGTTTCCAAGTGTCAAGAACTGGAGTGAGAACTATCAAGAAATTCAAAGAGAGCCACACAATACAGAACAAGCCTGGCAGATGTAGGAAGTCAAAGATTTCAAAGACTCTGGAAAGAAAATTAGAGAGAGATGCGTCTAAAGATCCCAGAACAACTGCCAAGACACTAGTGAATGACTTAGCCAAGTTGGGGATTGTAGTCTCAAAGAAGACAATCATTAGAACCCTGCACAGGAATGGACTGCGAGGTTGCAGACCAAGAAAAATTCCACAGAAGAGACACCTTCAAGCCAGACTGAAGTAAGGACAACCTGGAGAAAGATTATGCATACTGGAAGCACATCCTTTCGTCAGAGGAGACGAAACCAGAGCTCTTTGGCCATAGAGATGCTACTTATGTTTGGAAAAAGAAGGGAGAGGCGTACAACCCAAAGAACACCGTCCCCACAGTGAAACACGGTGGTGGGAGTATTATGCTGTGGGGATGCTTCAGTCTGGAACTGGGAATCTCGTCAAGGTGGAAGGAATTTATGATGAAAGAAGGATATGTGAAGATTTTGAAAGAAAACCTCAAGCAGTCAGCAGCAAAACTGGGTCTGGGTTGTCGCGTTGTCTTCCAACACGACAATGACCCAAAACATACATCGCTCCTGGTGAAGAACTACCTCCAGAAGAGCAAAGTGAATGTTATTGACTGGCCTGCACAAAGCACCGACTTGAATCCCATTCAAAATCTGTGGGGTGAACTGAAGACCAAACTCCATGCCAACAGACCATCAAATCTAGAGGAGCTTGAAAGATTCTCCAAAGAAGAATGCGCTAAGATTGCTCAGGAGACTTGTTGAAAACTACAACTAACGACTGCAGGCTGTTATCCAGCAAAAAGTATACACTATTGATGACTATTAGCATCAGGGGGGCTAATAATTTTGACGCTGGTCGTTTTTATTTTTTGTGAAACAATTTTACTACTGTGCGCAAAGTAAAATAATGTAAGCATTCAAAATAAATCTAGGATGTTTAGAAAAGCCGTGTTAAAACTTCCTTGCTCAATATTATTCCATGTACTGGGGAAATTAATAGGAGTTCTTTATAACTTTTTATTTTTATTAAACTTAATTCGGCAAATAGCAAACATTTTTCTTTTAGACATGATTTAAATGTGCTGGGTTTGATTAAAAATAGACCTAGTGAAGCATTTTGATTTTAAGGACTTGCTATTTGTTTTTCAATGTTGCACTGGTGTGAGCAGTTATTGCATTCTGTATTGGTCATTGTGCCAAAATAATTTCTTTGAAGTCTTCAGTCATTTTTCCACTGAACTGAAGGGAAACTGAACTGAAAAGCTTCTCTGCAGCAGGACAAAGACAAACCATCATTATACTCCAGTGTTGTTACAGTTCACACGGGCTGGTCATGCATTTTCACTGACAACATAAGCAATAGAACTAAACAAAATGTTTAACTTACTGTGGGAATAGAAATCTGAATAAACAGTAGTGGATTTTTTTGACCCTGCACAACTTTGGGGAACCTTCAGACTAAGCAAATTTTTTTTGTGGTCAGAGAACATGTTACATAATAAATCTCACCCTAACACAAGCACCTAAGAGGCATAGAGTTATTCTAACCTGTGCCACTTTTTACTGTAGTTTTTCATCTGTTATAAAAGTAGTGTTTTGCATATTTTTGGTGACTTGTCTGATGATAATTAAATATTCTCCTTTTCATTATCTTGGAAACAAAGCATGATGATATGCAAATTACACAATCACCAAATGTTGGAGTGGGAGGAGTACTGTATGTCTGCATTAACTTTGATATTTCTCATCCATTTCTAAGGCCAACATAATCTTTGCTGTTTTTGCATATAAAGAATAAAAAAAAAAGAACATTGACAGCAACTCAAAAACCTCTGGAGAAGCTCCATTATTATAACTCTATAATTATTTTCATGTAGATGTACATGAGATTAACTTTACTGAGGTGTAACTAGAAATGTTTTCTTATAGTGCAGATGTCTTGTTGACACAGTTTGGATTAGCCCCTTCAGAGGATTGGGCACATTTGGGAAATACAGTCAGTTAAGTAGTTCAGATTGTGATTAATGGAATTAAAAGGGAATTTGACAGTGCAAGTTAAGAACATAAATGGAATGAAAGTAAATGCATTAACATAATATCTAAACAATATATAATAATAAAATATAGTATATTATAATAAATGATAATGAAAGATGCAATTTTTATTCACTTGGGGGCAGTAAAAGCATGGCAACATTTATTTATTTATGGGAGTTATATTTGTATCTACCTGATGAATCTAACTTCAGTATTCACTTTCTGTGTAGTTTCCATCCTCTGTAAAATCTGTTTGCTATAATATAGTGCTGTCAGAGCAGTGACACTGAGTCAAAACAGTAAAGTTGGCTAGCAGCTAAACAAAGACAAACTCAGTTCTTAGCTGGAGATTCAGCTACCCCTTTCACCAATACATTCTCACCCCAGGGTGTCAAATACTGACAATATCTCTGATGCTACTGGGATCACAGAGCACAAGGTGTGCTTTGGTGTCTGTGCCATGGTGGATCAGCAGTGGCAATGCTGGATGCCAAAACCTAACCTCTTATTATGAAGAACTGCAGTCTGTTCTTCATAAGTCTGCACGAAAAGGTAGGAGGGGTGGCGGTGGCATATGTCACATGCAAGGAGGTTTGTGTTCTGTGCTTTGTATTTGTGGGTTAGTTTTATTTCTCCCTCTTTTTTTTTTTCACTTTTGCTTTCACTCGCTGCTTGTGAACATACCACTTCACAAAATTATCCCTGCACATTGATAAATGGTGCTAAAGGGTACCTAGCTTTCTTAAACATGATGCAGTGGGCCTGAACAAGTGTCCATATGTTGGGAACGAGAGCATTGCCATGATCCAAGGTGTCACAGCACCAACAGCAAAGGACATCTTGTGCTAATCACCCAGTCACAGAAATGGCAGTATTTAAGGCCCAAGAGTAAGAACAGGCACTTTCATAATTTATAATTATTCATAATTTCAAATATTGCAACTCTTAAGCGTTGTTTGTTTGTAAGATGTTTTTTGAAGCTATTATGCAAGACTAATCGTGGTTAATTTCATTCCAAATTCTACGCAATAAAACTGGTTAAGAGGATTTTGAAGCTAGACATATCTCAAGATTAATCTCATGCTGCATCAACATAAAACTAATGAAATATGTTGGATGAAAAAGACCGTAGGGCATTTAAAGAGAACAATAACATCAGTGGCTGCAGTTTCATGAATTCAAACTGTGTTTCTTAAGGATGAAAGATTAGTGCTGCAGCATTTTGAACTGTACCTGAACCTGTAAAACACAAGTTATCAGAATATTTTAACTACTAGAGACACACTTTATATAGAGTCTGAGGGTTAGTACAGGTAAGTGTCACCTAGAAAAGTGTCATTCGTGTTATCTTGCTTCTTTTTCACTGTCACTATTTCCTAAGTAGCCAGATCTTTTTTTTTTTTTTTTTTTTGCCTCTGCCAGATGCAGTTTGCATACAAATGACTCCCTAAACTCCTTCCAATTATTCCTACAAGTGACATATGGTCTGCTCACCTCACATTGCAGGACTGTGAGTCTTTGTTCAGCTTGTCAAACCAAGACTGCTGGGCCTGGCGGCATTCGGCTCGTGTGATTACACCGTCTTTATCCAGATCCAGACCTTTAAACACTGACCTTGCAGTGTCTCTCTCCTTGGCAGTTAACAGACGCACCAATGAGTTCTAGGAAAAATAGAATCCAGCAAGTGCGAGATTAGTATTCACCTTTTAATGATTTCAGTTGCTGTAATTTAGTAAACTGGCATAAATATTTTTAGGGCTGACCTTAAATCATTCTCAATTACCCTTCCACTGTCTGACATATTATGCAAGCATTGCTTTACCCCATGCTACCCCAACGTCACACACAGACAAACTACAAATGCAATCCCTCAAACCACAAACTGGGAACCCATCAGTTAGTCCGCAGCCTTAGCCCCTGGGGGATATCCAGATGGGATAATGGATTTCCTGTTCCATCCTCAATCATTTATGCATGAAAATAAATTTTAAAAAGCTAATAAAAAGCAAAGTAGTTGTCAGACAGTAGCGGGTGGTTTCAAGATTGCATTCAGGAAGATGTAATCCCTGTTATGGTCTCCACATGGAATGTTGCAACATAATCCTGCTCAAATGTGATTGGTCCATAGAACTCAGACTCCTAGTTTACAACAAATAGAAAGGTCTGTTGCTTACAGACTTTATATGCAAATACATGTTTACAGAAATTACTCAAGCCATAAACAAAAACAATAAAATGAGCAATTCAGCTGGTGGATGCAAGCCAAAATCCTGGGAGTTTTTGCTTTTTTTTTGCCTTTTTCAGATTCAGAAGGCGAAAAAAAAAAGGAAAAGATATTTTCATCAACAGCTACACAGATTATTGCTCAAATATGCTCTCCCTTAGTTTGTAAAATTGAATTTACTTTATATATACATTTGTTCTATATGAAAAGGAGTAGAAAATTGCCTATAAAGTTTATTTGAGGTTTAATAATTAAAATGTTGCTTACAACATATGACACATCAGGGCTATGTAGACCATGACTCATTGCAAACCCAAATCCATTTCATCCCAAATTACACTAAAGTAAAAAGTAAGAAACAAGACAGTTCATGGCTGAGTTTAAAAATGTGGTGGATGTCAATGATAAGCTGCTTTATCCTAATTATTTTTTAATACATTCCATTTGTTTTCTAAAGTTACTACTATACCTCTGTCCGAAACTTCCTCAACACTGCCAGCGACTCAAAATAGAGAAAGTCCGACCATTCGATGTGTCCCTTCTTCTCAGGATCCAGCGCAGCAAACTGGGCCAAGACTTCCTCTTCTTGCTCGTCAGTCAGGTCCTTTTCAAACTGCTGCTTGGATACAAAGTGGCGGTACTGCAGCAGCTCATCTGACACCAGGCATGATTCTACAGCGGCAAGGAACAATTCATCACACAGGACCTAATTAGTCACCTGGCAGTTTTCAAGATACATTAGTTTATGGTGAGTCATTTTCAACAAAGCCAAGACGCCCTCCCACTGACTGCCATCCAGCAAAGCCACAGCATACTACACATTTCAAAGTAGACTGGGTTGAGAGCAAATAATGTAATAACTCAAGGGAACAACAGCGTGGCCAGGAGACTTCTCTTTTAGGTGGCCGCATTTCTGGCTGAGATCATAGGAAGACCAGACAGGTGCTCAAGATTTTTGTGTTTTTAATGTCCTTGCATTTATACAACCACTGGCAAGGCAAAAGAGGCAGTACTGATTTGGGTCTTATGGTGGTTTGTGTCCTATTATCTTGAGAATATAATAGGTTTTAGTTGAGGATGACTTTTTTCTCTTTATATTCACATCTGGTGACTTTGCACAGAGCTGCCCTGCTGTTCCTTACAGTATGCATACAAAATCGTAAGCAATAAAATGTATGCATGGGCAGTGTTACTACTACTTACCACACTTTAACAAAAGTATTTTTTTTAACCTGTATTCAGTAACTCACCAGGGATGATCTTGCACTGCTTGAAGGTCTCCATGAGGCTGTACATCTCTTCCTCGGTTAGAAGCAGATTGAGATTGTCCTATGGGAAGAGGTGACAGAAGATTAGGGAGTATTACTCTTAATAATAAACTGATGCTCGCACTGTTTCTTTTATAGTCAAGTAACACATTAATTTGTAGGTGAATGTATGCTCAAACTAGTCCTTATTAGTCTTCATAGTGGCCTCATGATTAAAAGAAAAAAAAGGAAGTTTCCCAGATTTTAGGCTCAGAGTGAGTGGTATTTCATAAATATTCATACAAGGAAATTATACTTGAGCTGCTACGCATAAACACTTAAATCCACATGTCAACCAAAAGTGTAAAGCCATTCTCCTTTAATACAAAAATATATAAAATAAAATAAATCAGTTTAAATATCCTTTTACTTAAAATACAAAAAAAAATAATAATAATAATAAAAAGATTGGCCAGAGTTAACAAGATTTGGAAAGAAAAATGAAGCACATGTCTTATCCGTAACATTTAAATTTCTTCCCAGCCTGGTGTGAATATTAGCAAATCCACTGGCAAAGGAAATCACAAGAGACACTGATTCTAATATTTATATTTTATTTCTACATTATTTATCACATAAGTGACGTGATGCAACTTTAATGATCTCCTTGGGATTACTGAGGTAAGCCAGTCCTAGTTTGTTTACATGGTCCTTGATCACCCTTACAATCTGTCAGGGCTTTATAAAAGGCACATTATGAAATCTAAGTGAAAATTCACAGCCACCCACGCTTAAAAAAAACAGATGAAAAAAAACACCCTTAAGCTCAGCAAATTGCAGCAAATGGTATATGTAATAAGGGGAAATGGATAAAGTGCAGATATGTCAGCCAAAAGTGATTAAAGTATGGGTTGTAGCACTAAAGTGTGTTCAGTCTGACTCTTACTCCCCTGCCAGTGTTTGCATTTCCCAAATATAACAGATGGGATGATTAGTGTTAGAATAATATACAATAATATTAAATAAGTTGAGAAGTGCATTTCACTGGTGAAGAAAAAACCTTAGTTCCCCCTACTCACACTGTCCCCTCCCACAAAGGAGGACACCTGGCCTCATATCAGCCAGTGGAAGCAAACAGAACGTATGATTTAATTAATTTTTTTCCAGTGTGTCATCAAGATCAAAGTAATCTGCCATCACCTTACCATCTGTAGTATTTAAAGACCATAAGTATGTACTGGCCTCTTGCCCCATGACAGCTGAGATAGGCTCCAGCTCCCCCCATGACCCTGAACTGGATAAGCTCTTCAGGAAATGGATGGATGGAAGTATGTACTGTGTATGGAAGTATTCATTTAGATATTCACTGAGAATTATCCAGTCCTTTCTATCAATATCTGAGTGCTGAATGTGGGTGGTTCTGCTTAAATCTCTCATTCTGAAGGACTGACAAGCTACGGTAGTAAGGTAATAAGGTATGGTAACAAGGAAAGTCACTCATTCATTCAGTACTAACCTATGCATACCTGGCCCTGGTGGCCATTCCAAAGTCATGCCTGTAACACTTCAGTCTGCAACACTGTGTCCTTAAACTTGTGACACAGTATATAAGTTTAACAGAGAACTATTACTACAAAGCTGTGTGAGAGCTATGGCCACAGACCACACAATAAAGTGGCGCTGGTATCACACTGAAAGTCTGGCTCCTTGGAAGTAAAAACCCTTCCTGCCACATCATTTTGTACTTGTCCTTTAGTGGATACATTCTACAGCTTTTTTGCACAGTTGCATGAGCTATTCAGTTGCCCAGTGCAGATATATTTCAATAAATGACAGCCAATTTAGAATCATTATAATATAAAAAAAATAAGGCTATTAGGCCCAAGGTTCCATTTGTGATCGATCATTTGCGATTCTCACTTCTAAAGCACAGTAAATCAGAGATCAGGAAATCTTCAACATATGACACATAAGCGCTATGTAGACCATGACTGAAATGCAGCAGATCACCTTCAGCCAGTGCCTTCAATTCAGTCCACCACAAAGGCCCTGTGTGAAGTTAAATGTCACGTTGGTCTTTTTTTATAAAAATTGGAGTAGAGGTGGAACACGGGCAAAGGAAGAAGACAGTTTTTGGTGCAAATGACTGCACTCTCCTACTCTACCTAACGTAATAGAAGTCATCATTTTCCCAGCCAAGTGAAGGTGTCAATTACACCGATTTCATTTTATCTACTAACACTTGTAAATGTGCACTTAAATAACTGCAAGCCAAAGAAGCTTCTCTTGTTTTTTTTTTTTACTATGTTTATATGTATTACTTCTCTCGGTTTGCGACACCTTAATAAGCTTCCGTGCAAGAATTCATAAATAATCAATTTATTTGTATCTGCCTGTCATTCCAAGAGTCAATTAAGAATCAACGGGGGGTGGGGTGCAAAACAAATTATTGTGCTTTCATCATGAAACTGCTTCCTTTGTCTTCCACACATCATTTGTGCGCATCTGTAAGCTATTATGTTCATCAAGCATTACCTCTAGTAACACCAGCTGCCTGCTAAACAATAAAACTGCCCATCATCTAAGGATGCCTTTATGATATCGTGTCAGTGTCTGTGTCTACAACATTTTTCATCCAACTTGATGTTCAGAATAAATTTAAAATAGATTTAAGGCGTCTGATTTAAGCATCTGAAAAATATGCTCTCTAGGAGACAAAAGGCCCCTGGGGAACAAAGTATAAAAATAACACTTTCTAATCTCATACTGGCAGATTGCATAAATAGCTATTTGAGACTGTCCTGTTCAAAAAAGAACAGGATAGTGCCAATGATGTGTTGTTGCAGATAGCTTTAAATAACCAACAAGCTTTGTACCAAAAAAGGAAGTTAAAAAATATAAATATTACTGTGTGTTTTGAAAGGATCACTCGTGATAATGTAGGCACTTTATTAGGTAATAAAGTATGACAAATATTGCTAACCCCCCAGCTCTGGGTGAACTGGCCCAGAGGAAGAGGTGCCAGGAGACAGAAATAGACAACTGAATACAGTATACAATAAATACGCTTTGTAGTTTTCTACAGGCCTTGGCTAAATGGCCCTTTAGCAGTGTCATGTAGTCAGGAACCAAAATATGTTGCTCTAGAATCAAAGTCACTCTATAGAGTTTTTTTTCCCCTGTTCCATGTAACTTGGAAAAGGGTGAAGTTGTGAATTAATTAAAAATGTATGAATAATGGTTTAATTTATGAATAATTAATCAACTTACTGCTGTTGTTCCACACGTTTAGATAAATGCAACCCTCATGCTTTGGGAGCAAACATGTGGATCCTGAAGGTAGCCCTATGTAGCTATATACATTTAATTGTATATATGCCTGTCAAATTTACTTTGACAGGCAAAGAATATAATTATATTAATATTATTTTTTATTAATATTATTTTTTTATTAATATTATTATTATTTTTTATTATTATTATTATTTTTATTATTTTTATTATTATTATTATTAAGGTTGCGAGGAAGAAAGTGCTATGAAGAAGGGCCAGTTGTGTACATGGACCGATCCTTCTTCTGAGCAGTTGAGACTGAGCCATTCTTGCAGCCGTCTACTTTGAAGACTCTAAATCCACTTTCAAAGGATCTCAGTCCATCTGCCAGCAGCAGCCTCTAGTGCCTGTGTGAAATTTAATGTCAGATGCGACAGAAAGGGGGATTCGAAACAGCTGACTGACATGCACTAACAAAATAGCTGGTTTCTTTAGCTAGGAGGACTAAAATTTACAATTTAAATAACACATTTCTCCCTCCCCCTCACTGAATTGTCTCCTTCCGCCCTCATTCCTCACACACCGAAGAAGCCAGCCAAAGAAAGAGGACCTTTCAGCGTCCCCTCACAGATTGTGTGAAAACATCCCTCTCTTGCACAACTTTGGCAAGTGATTTTGCTTCTCGGGGCTATGAAGCCCCTACTCCGCTGTGAAGGGTCCTCCAGCAAAAGCACTCTTCAGCTGTTTACGCTTGAATTAAAACAGATTGCATTATGCCTCTCACAGGGTGATGATCACCAGAGAGTCGTGGGTTTTGGCGCAGGCCTTGAATTTCTGATGAGAAGCTGCCGTTTGTTTTATTGTTTAAAACACTGAAAAACCTGCCACAATGTTGCCTTGATTTATCTGAAATCTAGCTGTAATAGTTTAACAATAAAATTATGGAGACTCACATTTTTGGAATGTGATAATTAGTCCTAACTATTGCCTGCTAGAAAGCCAGATACTCTTGTAAGCCTACATAATGAACTATATAATATTGCTGCTTTTATACATGCCTTCTCAAAAAGGCAAACTGTGGAATATGTTGTATGTATTCCAGCTGCATGTAGAAAAATCACAACCTACCACAAGACTGGGAGTTTCAAATTGCAAAAGCCGCTGTTTTAACTGTAACTTACATAACTGACATGCGTTAACAAGCGGCAGAAAGTGAAAGCTGAAGGCAGCAACAGTTGTTGTCAACAGCTTTAACGACAACTGGCAAATTTACTCAGCTGTAGTTAATTAATGCCACTAAGTCATGGTCGCTGACACTTAAAGGAAACAGAGCCATCATTAACTGTATTAGTTCCACCTGAGATTTTCCTGATATGACAAGTCATATTTGCTGTCAGAATGATACCTTAAGCAGCTACACTGAAGAGCAGTCAATGTGTAGCATCCGGTGTCAAAATCTTGACACTGGATGCCAGTTGATGAAGCAGTTTTGACATTGCAGTTGATTAAGTAGTTTGTTTGTGTCACTATAACTGGCCCATTATCATTCATCAGTAAATATTATCAAATTTAATGACAAGTTCATTTTCCCAATTAACCTAACATGCATGTCTTTGGACTGTGGGAGGAAATCTGTGGGAGGAAATCTGTGGGATTGTGAGAGGACGTTGGAGTACCCGGAGAGATGTTAGGTTACTTGGTGATTCTAAATTGGCTGTAGGTGTGAATGTGAGCGTGAATGATTATCTGCCTGTATGTGTTAGCCCTGCGACAGACTGGTGACCTGCCCATGTTGTACCCCGCCTCTAGCCCTATGACAGCTGGGATAGGCTCCAGCTCCTCCGTGACCCTAAATTGGACAAGTGGTTAAGAAAATGGATGGCTGGAAGGATGGAAGCTCACTTTCTTCTAATTGACTGGCTAATAAGAACTGTGATAGGCCTTTAGCGTGCAAATTTTTATAGTTTCATTTTATTCAACTCACGGAAAAAAGCAAAGCTTGTGATTATGATTTTTATTTATAGAACACAGATGATAAGGTTGGTCAGAAAATGTTTAGCTTGGGAGAAAAGAAATTGTTTTATTCCAGTTGATTTAGGACTACATTAGCATTCTTAATGTGTTTTGACAAAGACAGTACTAACACGTTCTGCTCATGAACCTGAATGTTTGATTGCAATTGCTCAAGAATTCAATAGATTTTGAGTGTGATGAATATGCTCCCAAAAATAATGTTAAAAAGTTTATGGCATATTTTTTTGGGGATCTGTACAAGCATTTGCATTTGAGAAAACTGTATTATCTAGCAGGTGATGGTGGCAGTGAGCCCTGACTTACACAATAGTAGCAGCTCCAGCCAGTAACAGTGTGGGCTGTATCTCTCATCTCCTGCAAAGCTTCAGCACTCAGGTAGCCTAACTCCCTCAGGCAGCCATCATGAAACACCCGAGTGCAGATCCTGCAAGGGTACAGGTCATCGGCCGTCCACACCTCACATACGTCACACATCTCATCATTCTGTGGCTGAAGGAGAAAGCAGAGCGCATTAGTGAGACAGAGTTAAAAACAAAACAAAAACAACAAAAAAGTGTTTTGTATCCATGTTCTTCATTGAAATGTTGTTTTCCCCATTTTTTATAAACTCTGATCACCTTGACTACACTGGGGAAAAAATAAATAAATAAAAATAAAAAAATCAGTACAATGTACGGATTTAAAATAAAGGAATTTTCCGTATTAATTTTTTAACTGATGTTTTTCCGTATTTTCTAACCAGGCACTGAATTTAGATTCTAGCTGGAGACACAAAAACCCTCTTTGGGGTTGCGTCAGGAAGGGCATCTGGCACAAAAACCTTTTACCATTTACGGAAATAACCATTAACACAAAAACACAACCTCAAAGCACTGCTTTGTCTCCTATCAACCAAACTTCTATGTAACAGGTTAGGAGGAAGAAATTAAGCATCAGTCCATCAGTGGTAGGAGTGCAGTGGGAGTGGTATTATATAATGTAGTTTGTGTCGTGTACAGCACTTAACTGTCTATCTTAGAATCAAGTAAAGACATCACTACCTATGACACTGTCTAATGTGTTCAGTGTCAGTCTTTATCCAACCTCCCTGTAAAGTCAGCCAGGCTGCACTCTGCTGTCAAGCCATGGGAAATGACTACTGAATGCTTGGCTGGTTTAAACACAGAAAGACACTGTAAGTTGTCTCAATGTTTTATATATCTGTAAAAAAAAAAAAAAAAAAAAAAACTCTTGTTTTTTTTGGGC
>VUQI01020937.1:2663-13916 GCA_015106735.1 Paratilapia polleni | reverse complement strand
TTTTTTTCTTGGAATTTTTTTTTTTTTTTTTTTTTTACATAACATGGCAAACCTTTATTTGCTGCTGGTCCGGATGCAGAACACAGTGTCTGTCTGCCCACCTACCATCTTCCACTCATCTACGTAAGTGCTCTTAAAGGCTGGCAGCTACGTAACATAACGTTTCCTCCTCCTCTTTGGACCCGATTGCAATCTATAATTAATCTGTAGCTCTGTACGCAGGTGTAGCTCCCACTGCAAACTCCCAAATCCATTTAAGCAAGCTGAAGCTCTGGCCTGGTTAGCCTGACACATAACCTTTTGTGAAGGGCTGAGTAAGAATGAACAACTGTTAATGGTGCTAGATGAGGTTTTTATGCACTGCACTCTGCTAGATACTGCAGGAGTAATGGTGCATGTATGTGTGCAAAATGAGTGTGTTTGCATATATTTCTGTGCATGTGTGAATCAGACAATGGCAACTGCAGAGGCAGCAAAAGCGAGTGTATGAGATTCATGGGGAGCAAAAAGGAAGCTGACTGGATAATGGGCAAAAAGAGAAGGAATGTATGTGAAGGAAGGTAGAGAGAGAGTAAGAGACAGAGAAAAAGAGAGAGATACTGCAGTTCAACACAAAAGGTCAAGCTAAAGCTTCCCAGAGGAGGTGCTGACATTAGAAGCCGAATGTCTCCATAAATGCTCTCTCTTTCTTCCCTATCTTCTTCCCTCCTTTTTTATGCTTTCTGTGATCTGAGAGAGTGTGTGTGTATTGCCCATGATTCTGCTCATGAGAGTCCTATATGACAGATTGCCTACTCTAACTCAGCACCAGCAAAAGGACAGAGCAACATGCTGAGAGCTTGTAGACATTCACTTTCTTCTCTACAGATCAAGCGCACTGCCTTGTTAAGCCCAGGTCTCACTAGACCTCTGGGCTTTGGGGAAGTCTGCTGAAGACTCTGAGCTGACCTCACTAACCTTTGCCAGTTATGAATAGTCTGGAAACACCAAGGGCAAGATATAAGTACATTAAAGGGTGCGGCAAATTTGCGGCACGCCTTTCGTTCAAGTTACGCTCGCAAGCTGCCTGTAATTAGCGGCTGATTTACTAAGGCGGCAGCTCATTACGCAATCAGTGCCTGGGACTGCCCTCAAGGTAAAATCTTCAAGTGAAGGAGCTCAGTATGTAGTTCATAGGAAGGATTTATCTGAGCTCTCCAAGAACAGCATAACAGCATTCAAAAAAGTTTAACAAGACTAAGTGTTCAACTCCACCTGAGAAACATACCAGTATAATGGGTTCTTTCTAAAATGTACCAAAATAGTCATAAGTAGTTGTAATTTATAGTTACTTTATTCATTTATCTAGTTGCAACAACTGATATGATTCATTTTCTTTCAATAAACCTCTGCCTATTTGTACTTGCCTGTAATTTTTTTGGACAAACTTGCCCTGCAGAATATGTGATCAGCCACACTTATCCCTTTACATTTTTTCTGTTATTCTCACACAAATGCACATACATTAATGACAGAGGTGCTATTCACTGCTGAAAGACATATGTTATGCAAACTGTATGTGATCAAAACAAAAAACAAACAGAAAAAGCACAATGCCAGACACATAATGCGTGCAAGAATGAGAGGGTTGAGATTGCTAGTATCACTTACCTCTTCACTGTATTTGCTGACGTAATAATAGATTTCGTTGAGAGCACTGAGCATGTTGAACTCTGTGGAGTGGAGTCTGGCCTGTTCTGCCAAATAGGCATTCATGTCCTGGTCACTAATGGCTGGCAGCCGGTTGATGTCGGCATAGTACCTGGGGATACAGACAAGGGGCAACAGCAGAGACTCACTGAGTCAATGTGATAGTTTAACTGAGGCTTAAATTCTTTTATATTCAGATTTTTTGAGCCATTATATCGCTTTCACTAACAATGGATGCCTGCTAACAGTCACTGACAAAGCTTTTACAGAATCTGACTGAGAAATGAATACATGAAGAAAGGGCATTATGAATCCGTTTTCCCAAAGATCCCATTTTCATTGTATGAGGATACAAAAAAGATGTGATGGAGGGATTCAGGATGGTGTATTAAGTGAATGCAAGGGCCCCTACCTCTCTACCCAGCTCTTGTAATTGGGGATATCTTTTGCGTAGAGCAGCTTATTTGATGGGGAGTCTTTGCCCAGGCGGTGCTCTGAAGTGGAGCAAGAATCCATGAAGGTTTGAGCTACTACAGACAGACAGGCATCCGTGATGCTGCTCTTATGGATGTCAAATACAAACTGTGGGTTTTTGATCACATTCACCCAGAAACGCAAAGGAAGGCTGGAAGATAGAAACAAAAAGAATAAGTAAAATACAGAAAGGAGTTATTAGATTTGGCAAGAGAATTCTCTGAGATCAAACTATTTGAATTTTTTTCCAAAACAGATTTATTATGTGGCAATACAGCAGTTGTGACATGGCACACAGACCTATCACATGCAAGCTTATTTTTGTGTCTTAAATAGAAAACCCTTACCAATTGCTTTTCCATGTGTGACGTACATCTGTGTCATGAATGCCATGTTTGTCTGCCTGCTCATCCAGGAAGTCAAACATGTATTTGATGGCCAGGGGAAGGGTGCTCCCTCGGTGGACTGTGCTGAACAATGTCTCAAACAGATCATCAACAAATTTTTGTAGTGTACCCTAGTAGAAGAATGAGAGAACACTGAGATTAACAACGCATGGACAACAAGAAACAACAGTTATCAAAAAACAAAAAACAAAAAAAACCAAAACTGTGTGAATGCAGGACTATCATAAAAAAATACAATAAACTTTGCTGTGCTTATGTTTATTCATACAGATGTCACAGAAATGTTCGATAGAATACTGTTGTACCTTGGTAGCTAGCAGCCGGGTCAGATAAATCTCAGAGACCATCTTGCTACCGCGATCTCCTTCCTTCTGGTCTCCATGTTCGTGGTTTTTCACCAGATGCCACACCTTTACACCACTTTCTAGATCTGGGGTAATCATGGGCGCACGTGATCGGAGGCTGTCTGGACTCCCCGTGTAGCGGAATGAAGAGTCTGTCCAGGATAGGGAAGGGAAAAAAAAGAAGCGATACAGAATTATTAGTAAGCCTAAATGACTGTGATTAAAAAAGCTTCCCTTAGGTGTAGCATCATCATGTAAATTTAGCACACACTCACACCTACTGTACATAGAACACCCGCAAACAAACCCACACAAGCACAAACCCACACACACACACTTTCTCATTTCCATCTCTTCTTTGTAACTCATTACACAGCCAAATCCTCTGTGCTCCTCCTCCTCTAAGCCATGCTACAAAGGAAATTGCAGTAATGGATAATTTCTTAGAACAACAAAGTAATGAAAGGGAGGGGGAGTTGTGGTGTCTGGCATTGCATTGATTAGTAATAACCATCTTGAGATTTGAATCCTAAATGACACAGAAGATGGATGAAAACAAAACTTTGACCTCTGTCGATTACATCCAAACCAAATTATTTGCACAGGACATAAAAAAAATACTAAATACTTATTCCTCTATTTCTTTCCTGTTTAAATCTTCTCTCTGCCTGTCGTGATTTAGTTGATGATTGTTTGCTTTTTATCATATTCATTCTCTTTCTGTCTCTTATATAATCTCTGTCTCACTGACTGAGACATTGTTATGTTGAGCTCCACTTAAAGAACTCATAATTGGTTCTTCGCTGCCACATTGTGCCAATGCCAAATGTCCCTGTCACGCTCTAATCAATGCATCAAAAGATCCCTAACTTGTTAAGCACTGTAGCCACCATCCTTCATCCATACATCCCCCTCATCTCTGCTTTTGTGTACCTCTCCTTGCTTTTCATTCTCTCAGAATGACACTGCTTTCACTTTCCTTAATTAGTTGCAGTCATCGCAGCTGGGTCTCTAGAGATTCAGGATCTGAGCATCCCAATGAGGATTTCTCTCACCTGTCTTCAAAGGGTGAGTTAAACAACAAAGCTTTTGCTGCCAATAAAGTCACATACCTTTCAAATAAGACCAAACTGCAGCTCTGGAATGGGCACTAGGGACAATGAGGAATGACATGTGCACTTGTGTGCAGGGTGGATTGAGATCCCAAATCCCCTCTTAATCCAGTCAGTGTTTTTTTCCTTTTATTATTCTACTATTCCCCCCTGCCCACATCCTGTCTGCACCCCAGTCTTTTCCAAACTCCCTAAAACACTAAACAGTGACCTGAGGCCCTTTCCTGTTTTGCTGCAGTTCACAGCTCCTGGACAGAGCCAATCAGTAGGGGGGTGTGTTCAAGCTGATTTTAAAGCTAGTAGGGGGTTCTGGTGGTGTAAATTGGGTCAAGATGCTAAGCGCTGAACGTGAAATTGGTATGAATCCATCAGCAGGTGTCGAGGTGCAGCTGTGCCTGCTGTGCCAACCCATGATTGATGAGGGCCAGGATCATGCCAGCAGAGCTTTGCATTTCTATGCCATGTACAACCAACTCCAGTATCTGGGTATAAAACTCCAAAGAGCTCAAATTAAGCTTGACATGAAACAGCCTCCATAATACAGAGAAATTGACTTTCCTTTTGTAGTTATACGTTTCTACATTGCTCTGGTCATCCATCATTTTGCCATCTCTCCCAACAACCTTTATGGTGTTTTGTTCAAAAGAAAGTGATGTCTGAGTGCTCTGCAATCTTCTAAAGGTCATTATAGATAATCTTGATCAGCTCTGTTGAAAACATCATTTCACTTTATTTCACAGCACATAAACTGAAGATAAAGGGACTTTTTTTGAGTATCCATAGGTGCCCACTGTTAACATTTGTAAATAAGCATAAATGCTGGGAGAGATAAGGATGCTGTTAGCTCTTTTTCTGTGTTAGGCAGTTTAAAGGCAGCACGTTCACCTAGCCCCGATCCTGATAATTGGCTATGCTCACTTATCTTTTTTCTGTTTGTGTGAAGTATCATTCACAGAGAATAATTAGCAATCACAAGTTGCGTGGCGCTGCTGTGTGTCTGGCATAGGACCAAATTTGGCGCCCGGCAGCACAAACAACAAGCACATCTAAAGTATGTGAGTGCCTGTCTGCATGTGTGCATAGGCACCACACGTACTCTGTGTGTGCCTGTGTGGGCGCAAGGATGTGTGCAAATAGCAGCCCAAAATGTCCTGCAGAGAATGTATCTTCATTATAAAAAATATTATAGCCTCAAAACCAAACAAAGGCTTTATCTGTCACTCTCCCTCCTTTCCATCTCTCTCTCCCTCTCTCTGTTCTTTCCATAGTTGTACCATCCAATAGAGTTTGGACCTGAACTGTGAGGCAAACTGCAGCATTCACACAGTTGGAGGGGGAAAAAAAAAGCTGCTAGAAACCCTCTGTAGAGAAAAAAAAGAGCAGACCGTTGCTTTGGGGAGAGAGGATTTGGCTTTGTTCTTATCTGAAACAACTAATGTAAAAACACTTTGATGAGTCTGTGTGGCAAAAAGAGGAATAAGACTACATCAACATGGAATTAACTGTTGGCTAAACCTGACAATCCATCTGTAATTACCTAATATATATGCTACATCAATCAATGCAATCAATGCCAGCCACAACAAAGGTATATATAAAGAGGAATTGTGTCTACTGACTCACCGTATCTGCTGATGGAGGTGCGCGATATGCTGGCTGAAGAAGGGATGTTGTATGATGAGGTCTGCTTGGGCACTAAAGCCACCACACAGCGGTCTGACACCTGTGTGATGAGACAAATACCACAAAAATGAATCTTTCAAATAGGAAAGAAGCATTCCACGTTCATTTCTGTGTTAACTCTATTTATTCCTGAAATGTTTCAGCATTCCTGGTTTGCAGTCACCATCACAAACCATATACGTAATTTATTTATGTCTCATATGTTCTAACAAATTTTTTATACCAAGGAGAAGACTACACATGGGAATGTAGGGGCCTGAGTGAATGGTCCCAAGAGCAAAACATATCTCAAACCCCTACATCCTTTCCTGTCATATCTGTACTCCCTGCGGTGCTGTACCACAGCCCCGTGGCTTTTTTCGGCAGAGCAGAGTGCTGTGACTGCATGATGGCTGTACTCAACATGACTGTCATTGTCATCACCCTTCACAAACCTTAGAAACATGATGTAAGCTTTGGAACTGGGATAAGATGCTGAGAGAAAGAGAGGAAAATGGAAAAAGAGAGTGTCAGATGGAGAGAGACAGAGACTAGAATGCTGAATGTCTCATCTTGTGTACACTTCACACTCTTGAAAAAATGGGGTACGCAGGTATAATAATAGCAATAGAGCAGCACGGAGTCAGAGTCAAAGAGAAAGACGAAGAGAAAAGGCTGTGTAAAAGATGTTGTGTCATGAACAAGAGACAGACACTGGGGTTTATTCCCCCTCGGTATGTGCTGTCAGATAACCTGAGAAAAACTGACAACCTACAATAGAAACATCCTCAAAATCCATTCTATAAGATGCTTTACAGCAGAGATCTTTTGTCAATCTAACTTTATAATGAAAAAAATGACAATTTAATTACAGTTAAACGCTGCTACTGTTAGTACACCAAGACTGTGGATTGGAAAATACAAAACACAGCAAACAAAACTTGTGGTTGTTTTCTGAAAACCAAAACAACAAACAGCTTGTTGGCTGGCATTTAGAGCTCACCCTAAGGAGGGATTTCTGCTTCAAACCCAGTGAAGAAAAACTGACGAGCCTCTTCTGGAGAAATAAACAAAAGCAAAATGCCAGGCTCCAAAAGGAATACCTCAAAGAATCTATAGAAACATAAAATTATGCTTTTCATTTCCTCTAGCAAGAATGGACTATTTTGGGCCCTTGTTGGAAAATAAGACACTGGTTATTGGGATGGGCATTTATTGAGTTTGTCCCTGATCTGGAAAGCCACCTCCTCTCATCCTCCCTTATTCTTGTCTTCACCCCTTATTCCCACTTTTTGTAAACTAATCTCAGCTGTGCTATTAGCTGGAGTTGCCATCTGGTCTCTGCTGGAGAGACACTCAAAACTGGGGATAAGATCTGGAAGAATCCTCTTAAAGAAGCAGCTCAGGCACCCAGGCCTATTGGAGGGAAATGAAAAATTCGCTTTCTAACCCCCACCCACGACTAACATCTTCGACTGCCTCTCTCTCCTCACCTCTTGTGTATCTTGCTTTCCTAAGCCTAATTTCTATGGCCTCTCCATTTTATAGCCACTTCTTGGCTGACAATCCATGGACCAACTCTAATATACCGTCAGCGTGGACTTCCGTAAAGTTTCCACCACTATTCCTGTGATACATTTTCTCTCGGGAGCATGAAATAGCTTCTCTGCACCCTCTCCTTCTCTTCGCTCTATTTCTCTCTCTTTCTCTCTGCTTTTTATGGCTGACATAGAGGCTAGAGCAGAGATGGGTCCTTGTGATAGTAGTAAATGATTGAAGGCGTGCAGATTCGCCCTTCAGGGATAATCCAGTGTGGGGCTGATAGTGGGCAGGTGTGATAAGGGCTGTGGGCCCTGCCTGTGATAAGACCTTCCATTAGACAGTACAGTGTGGACCAGACAGCAGAGAGTGGTCATCCTCGATCTTTTTTTCCCCTCAGCCCTCCCCACACAACCCACTCTTCTGGTCCTAGCCTGTTTCCCCTTGGTATCCCATCTCTGTTGGACTGATGCCCTCACATCATGATCCTTATCACACCTTTGGACTCTGCCCAGTAGCTTGGAAAAACAGAATGTGTGCTTGTTGTCAGAACTGAAAAAAAAAAAAAAGATGAAATGTGCTATTATATGTGAATATGACTTTTTCCTTGGATGTCAACAGAAAAAGTTTAATGCAAATTTGCAGGACTTTATAATGGAGCTTTATGCGTTCTTACAAATATTTTGGTTGTAAATATTGAAAATATCATTTGGGGTGCAACAGAAGTGCAGAATAAATCAAAAATGTATTCTAAACAGTTTTTCTTGAAGATTTGCACCGACAATAGTCTTCTTCCTAACGAACCTTTGTATATAGTACCAACTTGACAGCCACCGCATTAGATAAATGAACACACAGAAAATGAGCAGTATCTGTTGTGTCTGGGGTTGTTGAAAATAGCCCAAAATGCCCCAAGTCTGCAAGGTGGGTAACTGGACTCTCCTGGTGTGGTTATCAGTGTCTGCTCTTCCCACTCCTTTACCACAGAGAGGAGGACACACAGAGGTCACACCAGCCAGGCTATGAAAGTTTTTAAACTGACTTACTTTTCATTTTGGTGTATTCCTACCCAAAGTGAAAAAAAAAACAAAAAAAAAAACAGAAGCAGTATAGGTGATTATTGTCACTTTACCTCACATTAGGAATGATATTCCAGAAAACACATACAGACCATGCCTGTGCACCCACAACTGGAAGTGGAATAATATAATAATAATATTCTCTAATAAATAACATTGTTGTCAAACATAATCAAGCTAATTACTCACACTATGCACTGGGAACAACATGCATGGGTCTGTTTGTAATTTGAATCATGGTGGAAAACAAATCTGGCTACCTTTAGTTCATGATAATGTCCACTTTATGAATTGTTGATGCTGCCTTAAATGACTGAAGGCTGTCAAATGGCTGATTCATAGCTCTGGGATTCCCTGTGATCCTGCTTACTAACTATCCAGCCCCCCCCGTCTTTGTTTTAAGATTACAAAGAGGGGGGAGGAGGAGTAGAAGAAAGACATTGTCATAAAAGCTTCCCTTTGACAGGGAGGAAGATTAATCAACAAAGAAAAATCTAAATCAGCAATCAGTCAAAAACTCTAATCTTCTAAATCTTTTATCTCAGCTTCTGTGTTTATCTGAGTAAAAGCATGTGAAACTAGAATATATGCTGTTGCATTATAGCATGCTTCTATACACGTTTATCTTTATCCATGTAATAAAGAGTAAAAACAGAAATAGAGAGGAAGGGGTGGGGGTGGAGTGGGGGGAGTTGAGTGCCCAGACTATGAATGCAAAGGTGATGAATAAGGATTCTAAACTCATTTTCAATGTGTGCCTTTATGTTTTTAATTTTAAAGTGGTGGGGAGCTGAAAAAAGGTGTGCATTTCCATATTCAGGTTTTGTAAACCATTATTTCCCATGTGGCAGAGTAAATAGCCAATGGGGTTTCTTGGGTTGCTGAGAGCCCTATGAATTTTAATGCCTCCGTCTACTCCCTGTGTCTCTGCTATGGGAGAATTAGCAAATACTTGAGGTGATGTTCAGACTCACTCTGCATATTTCAGACCCTCTTCCACTATTTCCTGCTTACCTCTTCCCAGTTTTTCTTCAAATGACTCCCACACTCTGGGGCCTAATGAGCTGAGCTTCCTTGTTGTTATATGTAGCCAGATGTGCTGTCACAGCTGCCAATGCAGTGCCATGGTGTCTGACACAAACACACACAACCTCATACATAGGGGACTATTGCTAGCTCATGAAAACAGTAATGCTCCAAAACGTTTCTATGTTGTTCCATCTTACTTTGAGCTCCCCCACCACCAACTGTCCAATGCTGTAATGCCCTTTCTCTCCTTCTTACTCACTGTGTTGCCCTGCACCCTACAGTGTGCACAGTTCTGGGCCTTACATTCAAGACACGTTCTTAGATCCATAATCAATAGCAGTCCTCAGAACTGCTATTGAGCGAGTAAATAAGTTAAGTGGCCACACACACGTCACTGTGTGTCCTGTTGTGTCCCTTGGCTAACGATGGCAGACAGACTGTGACAGAAAGAGCTTAAAAAAACCCAACAACAACAACAGAGAAGCACATTTTTGGTGTGGAAGCAAACATACTGAATTGCTTCATCAAGGATGAAACCACTGTGGTGACCAAGAGGTGGGCAGAGCTTGAGAGAAAGCAAGAACAAAAGTGGGGAAAAAATCAAGGCAAAAAGAGTTCTTATTGCTTGTCAGTAGACTGGAAGAGAAGAAAAAGTGAAACGGCTAAGGAAAAAATGTAAACAAAGCAGAAAAACAGAATGTGACAAAGTGAAGATAAAGGTGAGAACAAAATGGAGGGTGACAAGCAAGGAAAGTCACGGGAAAGAAGCTGCATGGTGTCAAGTCCTGTGTGAAGGACACTCTGATGTGTCCCTTCTTCTAATGACTCCTACATCTGTTAAATTATTCTGCTTGTTCTTCTGGGGCAGGAGTTCAGATTGACCCCCTATTGTGAGGGCTTGAGCCTTGTCACCTCATACCCATTTTCTGCTTATAGATGCAGCCCCATGGTCCTAATTTCCAAATCCAGCCAAAGCTGCATCCGAGCACCAGCCGCTGCTCTTAAGCAGGTAGCTCAGAATCAAACTTCATGCAGTCTTTAAACAAAATGTCCCCCCTTGACTGACTAATGAGCCCTGGCTTTGCATGCAAGATTCATGACCGGTGGAGATGGTTGTCTTCTCCTTCTGAATTGCATGTTTATTTCTTTATTCCTTTCGTTCTTCGTTTATTATTTTATCTGTGGCTTGCACTAATCCCTTCTTGTTTTTTTTTCTTCATTTACAAATGTCAACAGCCATAAATTTCCCTGAAAAATGCAGAACTCCTCTCTTTCTCAGCTTCCCTCCTCTTTAGCTCCCTCCTTTTCTCTCTGTTAAACAGGGGGCAACAGGTTCACCCATGGGCTCTCAAATTGTGGGGTGTGAATGGAGGTTCTACAACTGAAGAGACAGAAGCAGGCAGTCACAGCGGGACTAATTGTTGCCAACATAGAAGTCAGAGAGGTAGAGAGAGGGAAAGAGCGAGAGCGAGAGAGATAGAGATAGAGCGAGAGAGCGAGAGAGAGAGAGAGAGAGAGAGAGAGAGAGCGAGAGAGAGAGAGAGAGAGATGCTTTCCTCCTCACTGGAGCAGCTTCATCTCTCCAGGGAGAACAGAGGAGTGTCAACTGAGATGCTGAGAGTTCATCTCTCCTGCCACCTGTACAGTAATTGTCCTCTATTCTGTGAGTCACTCGGATTACACCAGGTATGGGCATGCAAATGAGGGGCTGAAAATTGGCTGCCTAAAAGTCAAGAGCAGGAAACATCAAAGTTTGCCAAAGTATGTGGTACAATTTGAATAATAAAGTCCACAGCCGATATTGATCTGAAATTAGACTTGTTTTTGATAAAAAAAAAAAAAAAAAAGTAAAGTCTGAGAGTTAATTAAGGAAAACATTGCACTAAAGCATTTGTGTGTATTTACCTGGTAGTGCATG
>VUQI01020934.1:0-12746 GCA_015106735.1 Paratilapia polleni | reverse complement strand
AAAAAATAATAAAAAAAAAAAAAAAAAAAAAAATTTTAAAAAAAAAAAAAAAAAAAAAAATAAAAAATAAAAAACTCTGATGCATATAATCCCAAAGTGAACCTCAAAGAAAAAAACTATTTGAATCCAGGAAGCGCTCCTACTCACTTACTTTTTTCATGAAAATGAAGTGCATCAAAAAGAAAAAGAAAAAAAAACCCCTCAACAATAGCCATGCCAGGCAGTCTGTGACAAGATGCAAATGTCAGATTGCTACAATAGTCACAACACAACGCGTTTAACAAGTTTAACAACCATATTAACAAGCTTTGTTTGTCATGTTAACATGATAATAATTCTGCTATGCACAAAATACAAAAACTGAGGCTGATCAGTATTAGATATGTGTAGTTATTTGGTCATACAGCCTGATGATGGTACTCTATTAAAAGTGAGGAGATCCATATGATTACAGTTTATTCTCAGGTGAAAATGAATGTCAACTTTATTGTGATCCATTCAATAGTTGTTAGTAAGTAGTGAAATGAACACATACCCAGAGGCTGCACAAAGTCGGACTAAGAACTAATTAAAAATTTTCAGTAATGGTAACACAAATACGTGTCTCGTAGGGGGCACTCGCAAATTAGTCCAGAATCGATGGAGGTGTGGCCCAAAAATAAAATTCATGGGTGAAACATTTTTCTTCTGGAAAATTTTCATTATGTTTTTGATAGAAGAGGTCCAGACAATAGATATACTTTGATTTTTAGATTTTAGATTTTTTGATTGTAATAAAATACCTTTCAGCACTATTTTATCAGTTTAACTCCATTTACTTCCATTCATTGAAAGCGCCCTCTGCTGCGCCCCAGCTGAATTGCAGCCAATTTCTGTACCAAAGGGTTGATATGAGTGGAATGCTTGCCCTAGATCAGCTCTGACTAAAGTGTGACGGTACAATAGATCATAGAGTGTACAGGTGTTATTACTTAATCTAACAGTGAGATTAGAGAACAGCTTTGCATCAATACTAAAAAACTTGGGAATTAAAGTACTATTAGACTCATACATGTGGCTGTAAACTCAGCCTCTGCACTAAACCACAGGCCCAGTAATGCTGCGCCATTGCATCAGTTATCAAACATTTTCAAGTATTGCTTCTCATTTCTAAAAGACGGAAACGTCTTCTTGCTGTGCCAGGATGTGAATGATACATGCCTCCTGCATGTGTTGGAATAAAATATCCTTCTTAACCTGAACAGACAAATCAAAAGTGAGACACCCCAAACATCTTAGTTCTTAAATAGAGCTTAAATCATATAAAATCAGGGCAGCACTTTTGTGAATCTGCATTCTAGTTTATCCAATTTTCTACATGAGTAGCTCCCTGTGGAGAAGCTTTCATGGTGTTTAAAGGGGAGCCTTAAGAGGGTGTGACGAGAACCAAAGACAGTCAACATGCACTAAGATATTGGGCTTTCTATTCTGTCTAGGTGGTTTTCATACGTATGAAATCGATCTGTAACCCACCTACAAAGAAATCTCTTTTAAACATTAAAAAAACACACAATCCAAAGAGAAGTAAATAAAGAGAATGTGGATAAAAATCTGGAATAGAGCAAATATTTCTATTATTTTCCTTTCTTTAATCAATTTGTTTTCTTATTTACTGCTGGATTAAAGAGATCTGGAGCAACATCAAAGATACCAAAGCTTTACAGCCCTGATGTTTCCTGAGGCAAAACTTTTCTGATTAGAAACAGAAATGACACACAATCACTGAGGACATCCGGCCAACTAAAGCAATTAATTTCTGCTGAGGTCAACATGATAATAAACACTCCTGACTGTGGCAATTTTACTTTCCAATCAACTCACTTCAGTCAGCACACACCATTGATCCAAACCTAAAAATACCCATGCTGTGTTTGTTTGTGATTGATTATTTTATCAGGGGCCACTGCTGCAAGAATGGCAGCAGAGGATGGACATGTGACACAATTCCAGACAATTTACACAAACAGACAGAAACGCGCACACACACACACACACACACAGGCAGCATACAGCCATGTGATTTAGCTCGCTGCAAGTGTCTAGTCAGATAATCTGCAGAGATAAGCTTGACATGAATCAAGAATCAGCATGTGCTTTAAATCTGCACATTCAGATCACCGCTGGTCTCCCTGCACACTGTGGTGCAGATAGAGCCAATCTGTCTGGTCTGGCTCTGTAAACAGAAAGCTGGCAGCTAGAGCTCTGCGGCACCAGAAATAACCTGCAGTCTGCATTTCAAAGCCAGAGTCAGCGGTTCAGGTTTGATCTCAGATCTTGGCTCAAACTTGACAATTCATTGTTCTGTATGGTTCAGTGGAGGAATACGTTAAAAGAAACAGAAGCATTAACCTCTTAACATCCACCCGGCAACCCCACTAGACTTGTGAGTGTTGGGGTTTTTTTGTAGGCAATATTCAGGAACTAGAAGATGCTGTGTTTCAAAAGACAAAACTCAAATATCCATCCATTTTCTTCCACTCATCTTATTCAGGGTCACAGGTGGGGGCTTGAGCCTATACCAGCTGCCATAGGGCAAGATGCAGGGTACACCGTGGACAGGTCGCCAGTCTGTCACAGGGCTAACACAGAGAGACAGACAACCATTCACAGCTATGGCCAATTTAGAACTACCAAATCACCTAACCCCTAACTGCATGTATTTGGTCTGTTGGAAGAGGCTGGAGTACCTGGAGAAAACCCACGCAGACACATGCAAACTCCACACAGAAAGACCCCACCCAGATGGTGGATTCAAACTCAGGACCTTCTTGCTGTGAGGCAACAGTGCTAACCACCACGCTACTGTGCTGCCCTGAAACTCATACAGTGACAGTTTTTCTTTTACAAGCTACATTTAGGCGTTCCAAATAGGCAGAAATTTTAAAAAAGGAGTCGAGGTTAACCTAACCCATGCCCAAACCCTATCCCTAATCATAAATGGGTCCCCAGAGACCTGGTGGTTAAGAAGTTAAGATAGAACTTGACTGTACGAACTCTGACCTATAAAGCTGGACAATAACACAGGAATAGAAAACAGCATTTTAAATAACTATAATTAGATATAAAAGCATGACTGAATTAAGGGAGAAAGTGGTTTTCAAAAAAGGATCTTTTACAGTTTGTGAATGTAAAATACAGGAAAGAAGTCAAAAAGTGAGGATGTTTTCTCTAAAAATGGCTCTTGGTTATCACCCTAAAGATTTGCATATGTCCACATTTTTCACAAAAAAAACTTGGTTTTTTTTTTTGTTTCTTTTTTTGTTTTAAAGATAAATTATTATATTTTTCAATAGAAATAGAAAAAAGTAGTCCATTTTTGTTTTATATGTATTGTATGCCTCATAAAACTTATAGTCCTATGTCTCATTCTATGATTTATTCATGAAAGAGGCCCTTTCTGCATTTTTCTCGTACAACATAATTATAAGAATTTGATATGAACAGTTGTATCTAAGTTTTTTCTAATAGGACAGCCATCCATATACCCATTTTCTTCCAGTTATTTAATTCAGGGTTGTGGTTAGGCTGGAGCCTATCCCAGCTGTAATAGGGTGAGAGGCAGGGTACACCCCAGACAGTCTATCACAGGGCCAACACAGAGAGACAGGCAACCATTCACACTCATTCATGGTCAATTTAGAATCACCAGTTAATCTAACACGCATGTCTCTGGACCACGGGGAAAAGTGGAGTACCCAGAGAGAACCTATGCATGCACAGGGGGAACAAGCAAACCACACAGAAAGGCCCAAGCCAGCTGCTGGATTTGAACCAAGGACCTGCTAACCACTGCACCACTGTTCCACCATGAGATAGTTAGTCAAATAATTCCAGTGAGGAAAATGTATCGTATTAGAAAGTGAGAACAGGTTTTCAGTGATAACCATTATGCTTAATTTATACAGACTGCTTGAGATAACAGTGTAAAGAATCTGGGTCTGGGTCTAGATTCTCTGAGGTATGAGTTCCTTATGGCAATCTTTACGAAACTGCATAAATCTTTATGATTTTACAGTAACTAAGATTTTGTTGGCATACAGCCAGCTGAGCTGCACTCATCTCTTCCTCCCTTCCTTCCTTCATTCCTCGTGCCTTCCTTTTAATTTCTCATCTTAGAGAGGGTTGTGGCTGACATTTTGCTGATAGATGACAGCTCACAGCAGAGCCTAGTGCCAAGGTCTCTGGCTGCTCAGATGAGTTCAGCTCTCAGTGATGAGAGGAGCTGCACTGCTGCGTGAGTCTGCACCACCCATGGATCATCCTACACTGAGGTGGAGACATGGAGAGACCTGAAGAAGGTAAGCTGGGGAGGAAAGATAATAAACTTTTTGGACAGCCTGCAGAGCAACGTAACTAAACCTGTTGTCTCATGTGTATTTAAAATTAAACACACAATAAACATATAAACGTATACTTTATTGTGATTTTAAACTTATTGTAGTATTACTGTGTCCAAGGTAGCAGTTTTCTTGCACAAACAAACATTATATGAGCATTATATGAGTCAGTGTTTCTCATCAAAAGCCGTTGTGTGTTTCCTGGAGGTCTATGCAAGAGCTGAATGCATTGCCTTCCTCATAAGACCTTGCAAAGAGATTTTTTTTTCAATCATGCAGTGTTTACATACATGTTTAGTTTCCAGTCTTCGTCTTTATTCTTATTGCAGCTGCATTTCTATATTTACCTCTGATTCCACCCAAATCTCTGATGGATGTACTTAAAAGTGTAATGTTATGGTGGACTGGCCCACCCTTTTACATCACTGCAAGAAGGTTAGAAGTTAACCAACTGGAGGACATTAAAAAAAAAAAAAAAGAAAGAAAAAAGAAAAGCAGGAGGCTTTCCTCTTCCATTCTGGGGGGATCCAGTTGCTGAAGTGCAGGAAACTGCGTTTGTTTTTAAGGATACATTCAGTGACAACTCATGTAGTTGCCTCCATCCGCTCCTCTGAAGACTCTGATTTAAGGTCCAATAGACTCAGATGAGACTATTATGAGAATAAATGTCCTACTGTTGGGGTAGGACTTCTCCTTCGCCACTATCTTCAGTTTTTTTTTTCTTTTGAACTTTCTAGCTTGTCCTGGGTACTGTGGTTGGACATGCCCAGAAAACCTCACCTGGGAGGCATCCTAAACTGATGCCCAAACCAACTCAACTGGCTCTTTTTGGTATGATAACTTTGAATAATTCTAGAGTTACACACTTCTTCCTATTATTATAAAGCCTCCAACTTTCCAGAAGTATTACAGAGGAGTGGTGGCTATAGTTAGACAGCATCTCACACCCTTAGGCCTTTATGTTGCCTCTCTGACCTCCTGGTTAACCCTCTGAGGTCTAAGTCATCATATATGGTAACCTTAACCCTACTCTGGCCCTATATTTTGGAGAAGGCTAAAATTGACTTTTTTTTTTTCTTGGAAAAAATGTAAACAGTTTTTGATGTGTGTCAGAATGATTATTTTCTATGTTCCCCGATTGCCAAGTTTTTGGAGAACAATTTAATAGAAACAAAAATGACATATTCTGATTGCCTAGGGTTAGCATCAGGGTTAGGGTTGGAGTTTTCACCAATGATAACTTAGACCTCAGAGGGTTAGAAGGGAACTTTTATGCTTTTCCTTAATCTCTGTTATAAACACTGTTACAATGGTGGGCGATCATGTTAAACATGGCCAAAGTTTCAAATAATGAGTTCCGTAAACGTACAAGTAATCCCTTTTAGCCAAAAGCTCAGGCTTCAAAGCCCAGCAGATGTTTTTGGACTTTGAATCATGCAAAGTTATTCCAGTACATTCAAATAATAAAATTATATTGTTGGAAGTGCAATAGGTCCCCTTTATTGACAGTTTGGATTAATGACTTAAGTCATGGCAATGAAAGCCACAGCAGGGCAGTGGCAAAAGCCATGTCACAGATTTGTTCTGTAAGGGACATTTTTAAATCTGAAAATGGTGTGTACTTTTTTGCTGTTCCAAGTTGAATGATACATTTTCTTGCGACAGTGTGAAACAGGCTTTAAAGTACGGTTTCTATCATATGATAGTTGTGTCAGAAGTGTTACCCAATTAGAAGCAACATGTTTAGAAGTCCTGCTGTATTAAAAGGACAACACACACAACAGATCAGCTGCTACCATGGTCCCCCTGTCTTCCAGGTGTGGTACCTACCTCTCTCTCTCCTGTCTGTGTGAATGTGGGTGTGAATGGATACTAACCAACCTCTTTCACTGGTAGACCTGGTCTCAGGAAACGCTGGGCAGGCACACCTGGCAGTATTTAAGGCTGGTCTCCACCACCACTTGTTCCAGATTTTTATCCTGCTCCTGTGGTTGTATAGGCTCAGGCCTCCTGCTACTCAGTTTTCGTCAGCCTTGTACTTACCTGTCTCCTCTTTCCTTCCAGGGAACGTGCTGGAAAGCCTGCCTCATACTTGCATGCGTGACCCACCTGACCCACTCTCAGCAAAATTGCTGAGGAAATATTCACTATAACAGTTTGAATACCCTGCAGAAAAAGTGAAGCAATTATAAGACTTTTTCAAGACAATTTGCTGGCAAGAAGCTTAATGTTCTAGGTGAAAAACCCTTTAAATCCCCCCTCTGGCAACAATTATTTTCATAAAATGTATTCAGTTAAGGGAAGAGATGCAGCTTTAAGCCTCAGGATAACTTTCTGAGCCAAACCACAGACTACTACGGCAATTGCACACAGTATCCGTCAAGTCAGCAACAGCAGACCTGAGAAACACCCAAATCTAATTATGCATACAAGAGTTAAAGATGCTGGATTATATTTGGATTCCAAACCATCTGGCTGTAGCATTAAATCCCACACTGGTTACTGCAAAAAAAAAAAAAAAAATCTAAAGGGATCAATTTGAAATGATTTTGTGTGGGTGTGCAGTTGCTAAGAATCAGGGGTTGTATTGACAAGTATGTTGGTTGGGGTAATTTTTATCCACCAATATATTTCACTACTGACATTGTTTTTCATGATACTAATCTCCACATCAGTATTTATTAAAAGCATAATCTCAAATAAAACCTTCTCCCTCAATATACAAACCACAAGCTACTGGTATGTAGCAGACTGTTAGCAGTTCTAACTACAGGACACAAGGCTAATATTCTTAGAAATGCATTGTTTTGGAAGGATTTAATATTTCTCTTCTAGCACTGGAAAAAAAAATTCATTTCAAGTTGTCTTTTTTATTTCATGCAGTGCTTGTCAAAATCTGGCACCTTACATACCCACTTAACTAACCGAGATTCCCAGAGTGTCAGACCTACTGGCATCTGTGCCATGATGCACTCAGTTTAGGCAATAATATCACGAGAACGACTCTCACTCCCAACTTGGATGCATATGGACGCTTGTAAAGGACCCCTTCACATTTAGAAGCACTGGGTAAGCATCATTTTTAAACATGCAGGGTTAATATGAAAGGGCGTATTTTAACCTAAACCATAACCTTTTCCTAAACCTAACCAAGTAGTTTTTGGTGCCTAAACCTAACCAATAAGTAATAGCAAAAATAAAAAGCAAGTAAAAAGAAAACAAGCCAGTGTGTTAAAACCACAGACAAAAATAGATGTAGTCACTTATTGGTTGTTGACTCAATTTTGAAGCCTCAGTGTTAATGTTTTGCCATTGACAGTAAAAAAACATGGACGTAGCTTTCGGGTCGGAAAAATGAAGCCAGTGCGAAAGTGCCTTAAACGTGCATTCTATCTGAAGGCCACCAGATGGCGATAGCTGTAGTTGCAAAAAGACTTCCAGTTCTATAGAAGTCTATGGAAAAACAGCTTTCTGTCTTGACTTTAGTAAACACTTTACTGATGAGTTTATGGTTTCCGTCGCTGGTTTTGGGTCATATTGAATAAAAAATTAAGTCTGTTTTATAATCTTGCTCATACTATGTTTCAAAAAGGAGGATTATCTGGGATATGATCATTGGCTAACAGCTTGCGATTGACAACTCATTAGCCAATGAGCGAGAGGGTTCACAGTCAGACCTGGCCGTCCTTGTCACATCCGTTTTTTTAAAAACCAAGATGGCGACGGCGGAAACGCTCACCTTGAGGTTTCAAAGTGAGACTTCAGAAATCGATGGACGACGTCACGGTAGCTACATCTACCTTTTATACTATGTGTTTTTCCCACCACCATGGTGGTGTTTTGGAGCCAGATGTTCCTTTATTTTGGATGAGAGGATGGAGTGCTAAGTTGTCAGCTAATGCTAGCAAGATGCACACACACATATCTGTTAATTACTGCTAAGTAACAGAATAATAAAATACTAGAATTTTGTTCAAAAATACTGAGGCACAAACTTCTTGGATGGTCTGTACCACACAGCAAATCACATTATTTGGCAGATAACTCAATTAAAATGCACAAACAGCACAAACACGGCAGATAGTTCCAGTTCAGTGATTCCAGTTAGCAAAGGTAAGCCCTAGCAGAGACTCAATCAAAGCAGCTACATCCTTAACTCTAGTGTCCAGATGGATGACTTGTTAAAAAAAAAAAAAACACACACACACACACTGTACAGGGTGTAAACATGCTTTTTAATGCTGTAAAATTGGCCATTTTAACATGGGAGTCTGCAACTGCAGTTGTGGGTTTCATTTTTCAGGACTGGAAGCTGCTTCATGGTTGAAACATATAATATGCAGACAGCATCCAGTTATTTATACAGTTATATTTGTTACATACTTTAGATTAAAAAAAAGCCACAAATACTGTCACTGCACAAACCAACGAGACAGTAAGTGAACCACGGCCTCCTGGCTGATAAACTTGACTTACCCCACCACTACCTAATGCAAACTTCGTAGCAGTTTAAAAGAGGACTGTTATCTCTAGATATACAATATTGCACAAGTCAAAGCACAGACACCAAAGGACATGTTTAATTTGGAGAAACCAGTGACATGTGACACGACAGCAGTATTTGATGCCCTGGGCTGCTGGCATTTTATAGATTTTGAATCTGTAAGTCAAACTTTGTTTGCAGAATTATGATTAAAATTCTACAATTATGCAACTGTAGATTTCTTATACCAAATAATAATTTATATTAAATGATCCCGCATACAAGACGTAAATGCAGTGAAACAAAACAAGTGATAATTTTCTTGCTTCTTTAATTCATCGTATATGCAGTCTGAAATAAATTTCTATGTGCTCTGAATAATAAAAGTTCTGCTTGATAATACTACTGCAAAAGAGATATTCTGATCCATTTAATGTGTTATATAAAACTTTTGACAACTTGTCAGTTTCAGATATGATCTGAAACTTTTTATTTGTCTGTGTCTGAAATGAAAAATGAAAAAAATCTGATATGTGTGGGCATTATTAAGAATGATGTCTCTATATTGTAGCTGCTGATTTAAAGATTACAACCCTGCTTCCCTGTGTAAACTGTAAAGAAGAACAGAATGTGGTGATTTACAATTCATATGTAAATATGAATATATATATTATATATTGCCCCATTTGAGTATATATTCAAATGGGGCAAAGACAACATATGGAAAAGAACAATGAACATACTACTACTAATTATACCAATTAGCAACATGATTGCTAGTCAGTATAGCACCCTAGAGAGGCTGAGTCTTTCAGAGGTGAAGATGGAAAATTGATTCACCATTCTGTGAAAGCCTGTGTGGGTAAATAGTCCAAAAATTAAATAATAAAGTTTATCAATGTAAAGTTGCAAAGAATTTTGAGATGTAATCATCTATAGAACATGACTCTGGGGAAGGTTTTGTCAAGGCTGAAAACCATTATTAAAAACAGACAAGGTTCTGTAGCATGGAATCAGGAATTCTTCTGAAAACCAGTGTCAGTGAAAACAGTTTGTTGCTGCATCCACAAATGCAAATCAAAACTTTTGAATGCCAAGAAAAACACATACACAAAATCCTGAAACTGCAAGATCATGAACACATACAGGAGAACCTGTCCAATCCTTAAATGAGTTTGAGCCCAGAGCTCATTTAAGATGGACAGAGGCAAAGTGGAACCAATCAAAATCTCAGATACGTTTTTATAAAAGCATGGACACTGAGTCCTCTGGGCAAAGAGGAGAAGGATCATCCACCTTCCTATCAGCACACATTTCAAAAGCCAGAATCTGTAACAGTATAGGGAGACATTTACATGGTATGGGTAAAATCATATCTGGGTAATTTGAACAATGTACACAGGTTCTGGTGGAGCATATGGTGCCATGCAGACATGACAGCATTTTTTTTGCAATGCAATGTACAGTACACAAGACTTCTAGTCACCGGTAATTTGCAGTCCTTGTCTCTGGTTAGGCTTTTAAGATGCAAGTGGCCTGCCTGCAGTACAGGCCTGTCACTTATTGAACAATAAATATGACATAGGAGGCCCCAAACTGTGTTTAAAACGAACATGTGCTTTTCAAAATGAATTAATTCATTAAGAAGACTTCAACACTGGGTATGTTGTATTATTTCAGCTGAATATAGGCTGTAAATGATATTGTTTGCATTTTACACAGTGTTCCAACTTTTTGTGGAAGCAGGGTTGCTGAAGTGTCACACAGGCTGCACGTTGCTGTAGCAGCTGTCACGAGAATGAGCAATAAAGGTGTCAGGAGGCTGAAAATTACCCATGTGTTATTTTAGACTGCAAGTGGGGTTCAGGGAGAACCACTGTCACACACCTCACCACCAGCCTTGACCATTATTGTGGCTCCCCGTGTTATTATGCGGATTTCTGTGTCAGTTTTCATTTTGATTTGACTTCACCAAAACCCCTACAGAGAAATAAACACACGGTAAGTGAATCTTTTATATACAAATCTTCACGTATTTATTGCCTGAGTCAATCATTAAAAACACCATGTAAAAGCAGTTTCTTTCTAAAAGTGTGTCAGTAGAACAGGAGTCACTGAGGCTGAAACATCATGAATTAAGTGTTGTTCTTTGTCCTTACAAACAAAGAAAACAGAGAATAGGAAGCATGTAAAGATATATAAAAAGGAGGGAAATTTAGAAATGATGGAGTCTTCTCTTTTTGTCATTTATCACACTTCTTGTGTACCTGGTACAGTGACTCTATGTGTGCAAGCGCTGTGACTTCTGTTGCCTATTTTAAGATGAAAAACATTTCGTGGTAGAACACAGCTTTAATGGAAAACTGCAAGCCTTTGCATTCATTAGGGTAATTAGGAAGTGCTTCTAGTATAGGCAGTGATGGATGGTTTCTTCTGCCACCTGGTGTTGTAAGTAGACAACGGCAGCTGGAGTTGGGTGCTTAGTATGTAACTGCTTAACGTGCTATTTCAAAACCACAGGCATTAATTTGCAACTATCAGAGCACTTGCCCTTCTAGGAAAACTCTCTAGTAGCTTTTCTGGTAATTTCTGTAACTTTCCAGAACAATTATGGCCACTCTGTGCAGCAGTACTCCAGCCACATAAGTGTGTGGAAGTAGGGAGGGATTTTGTGTGTGTATATGAATGAGTGTAACATTATACAGTACTGTGCAAAAGTCTTAAGCCACCGCTCATTTCTTTATATGTTGCTAGGAAAATGGGAAATAGGTGCAGTGACTTATTGAAAGATGTGCAAACATACATGGACATACAGTATATTGTCATGGTCCCTGTGTATGGGACCCAGGGTTTTGGGTTGTGTTTATGATTCCTTTTGGTTTTGAGGATTATTCATGGTTGTTATTGCTTGTTTTCTTTGTAGTATTTGGTTATACGATGTATATTCTTCTTCTCCCCTGTGGCCCTTGTATACTATATGTTTACTGTCTTTTGTGTCTTGTTGTCTAATCTCCGTTTCTGTGTTTAGTATTTCCTGTTTTATTTTGGCAACTGTTGTTCTCTGTGTCTTGTGTTCAGTTTTGCTTCCCTTGTCTCCTCATCCCTGATTTGTTCCACCTGTTCGCTATTCCCCTCGTTACCCCTGGTGTGTATATATTGTTTCAGTTCTGCCCTGTCCTTCGTTGTGGTTCCTGGCCCTGTCCCTGAGTTGTTTTGTGGTTTGTGGATTTTGGACTTGTAGCAAAAAAGCTGTAGTTTTGAGTTAAATTCTGTCTTCGAGTCCTGCATTTGGGTCCTCTTCCTACCTTCCACGCAGCCAACATATTATATATATATATATATATATGTGTGGCTTGATTCATGCATCCTTTGCAAAGATGAATCTGCCCGACTCCAGCCTTACTGAAGCATCCCCAGATCATCACTAGCCAAAAACACAATGGAACAGTATCAGTCATGGATTAGCCTCCCCAGAGCTCTCTTTAATATATATATATATATATATATATATACAGCTCTTGAAAAAATTAAGAGACCACTGCAAAATTATCAGTTTCTCTGATTTTGCTATTTATAGGTATATGTTTGAGTAAAATGAACATGTCTGTTTTATTCTATAAACTACTGACAACATAACTCCCAAATTCCAAACATAAATATTTTCATTTAGAGCATTTATTTTCAGAAAATGAAAAATGGTCAAAATACCAAAAAAGGTCCAGTGTTTTCAGACCTCAAATAATGCAAAAAAAAAAACAAGTTCATATTCATTTTTAAACAACACATTACTAATGTTTTAACTTAGGAAGTGTTCAGAAATCAATATTTGGTGGAATAACTCTGATTTGCAATCACAGCTTTCATGCGTCTTGGCATGCTCTCCACCA
>VUQI01020931.1:6887-21479 GCA_015106735.1 Paratilapia polleni | reverse complement strand
GAATAAAGTCAACATTGCTTAACAATGTATAAACATTATATTGAGTAGAATGAAGTATAAGGTGCAGAAAAGCCAAAATTTAATGTCCACATATGTGGACACAGGGTCTCAGGAGGATATATATATATATATATATATATATATAGATATATATATATATAGATTTAAAAAACATTAGAGAGAGAGAGAGAGAGAGAGAGAGAGAGAGAGAGAGAGAGAGAGAGAGAGAGAGAGAGATAGATAGATATATAGAGAGAGAGATATATTCAATGGATGACATCTTTGTGGCTTGTCCATCTTTTATATACAGTCTCATTATATTTATTAATTTTATTTATTTATTTAATATAAATTGAATTGAATTGAATATAAATAATGAATATGACCCCAAAGACACTAAATAAATTTGGTAAATATGCCAAAATTACCATCATGGCTCCAGTTCACAGGGTGCACCACTAGCATTAAACACAAAAGACATTTCATATAATTTTAATAAAAAGTTACAGAAACTATATTTCCAAGAGGCTTACAGTGGAAGCAGTGATTCCTGGGAACAGCCTAAGCAGGCCTACGTTGCGGTTCAGCTCAGTCCTGACTTGAAACTTTGCTGTGGTGTTTGCCCTCCACACTGTATCCCAGTTGACTGGTGGAAAGAGAGAACATATGTTTAAAAATAATCCTTTAAAAACAAAAAGTGATTTCTTTTCATCATAAGCATTTTGTGGCTTACTTGTAATATCCACTTCAGCAGTGGCCAGGGGGGGCAAGTTAGGAGAAGAGAATGCATTGAAACTCCCAGCATCCACTTTGGTCACACGATTCCCTCTGTAGAGTTTGTTGTAGAAATACAGGCAGACCTAACAAAGGTATGTTTTTAAGATCAACTTCTTAATTTATCTGTTCATTTAGAGTTGATTCATTAACTCCGCACACTGAAATGTAACGGAACCAAGGGAAAACAAAACAAAGCAACAACTGGTGATCAGAGTCTCACATTCAATCAATCAAAGCATTTATAATCAGGTTTGTAGGCAATTAGCAATTAGAAGCCATCTCTTTTCCCGCACCTCAGGAATGACAAATTGTCCAGCAATTAGCAATGCCCCCAGCAGATTGTCTCTGCCATCATTCCTCATCTCATAGATAGGCACCTGAAGAAGGAAAGAAAGCATTTTAAGAAAGAAGTAAATACGTCTATATCCGCAGAGAGATTTCCTTTATTTGTTGGTTAGTTTCCTGAGGACAGCAGCTCTTACCTGGGAGCCAGTGAGAATAATTGGTTTGCCCAAATGCTCACACATGAAGGACAAGGCAGAGGCTGTGTAAGCCATAGTGTCTGTGCCATGAAGAATCACAAAACCATCGTAGCTTTCATAGTTTTTCTGGGGAAAGTAAGAAAAAAAGTCATCATAATGGAGATAATTTTAGATTTTAGGCCTGATACATATATATACACACATATATACCTATATACACACATATATACCTATATACACACATATATACCTATATACACACATATATACATATATACACACATATACACACATATATACATACATACATACATACATACATATATACACACATACACACACACATACACACACATACATATATATATATATATATTTATTTTTTTTTTTTTAAATATGATATGCTGTACTTGATGACAAATATGTAACTGGTGTCTATCTTTTAAAAGCAGAAATGAATTGGTTGTCATTTAGAAATTGAGACATCTAAAAAGAAAAACAAAAAAACAAAAAACAAAAAAACAATAAATTGATAAGAGCAGCAAGTACCTCAATGTCTTTTCCAATCCTACCCCAGTCATCTGTGGTCATATTGGAAGAGTCCAGTAAAGGGTTATACTCTAAGATAGTGTAGACTATCCTCTTATTTTGTTTACTCAGTCTGGAAGAGAAAACAGTTCATCTATAAGCTTCATTCTCCATATTTACATTTACAAAAAGCTAAACAGTGACAGAATATACAACCCATAATAAAAATCAGTGGTGTTAGTCATTCCAAGTGCAAATATTCACTGCAAAACATTAAGTGCACACAGTTAACAAATGATTCAAGTCTTCACTAGTACAGATTATTGTATGTATTGTTGGGCGCATTTAACAACGTTGGATCAGGTTCTGATTAAAGTGGAGAAGTGAGTTTAAAGAAGTATAAGGGAATGTTAAAAACTCTGACTTCAAAGTCCATTTAGTTGGGCCTTCTGTCTGAGCAACAGGGTGCCAAAACCTGTTTTAGACATACACAAAGAATTTTAGAAGAGTAAAAGGGAGGAGCAAAGTCATACAAGTTAGAGAGTGCAGCACTTTAAATTTAGGCATTTTTGTTTACCACAGTAAAGTTGTAATTTTCTGTGGAGCTACACTACTGAACACTTTAAATACAGGCAACACTTATGGACACATGGTATATCTGATATATCTTGAAGGTTGCTTGGTGACTCATATCAGGTTAGCGCAAAAGCCTGTGTTTCTTTTTCATTACAAATAATAGGGAGGGAGTCTTGCAAATATACATATTTATGCTGCCTCTAAGTGCAGTTTAACTCGGGCGTCCCACAGCTCCACCTGCCACACTCCATGTAAGGCAGCGTGACTGACTGAACAGCCATGGAAAGATTTTCTTTTTAATCTCCCTTCTAAAGAAACAGGGTTGAACACCCCCCACATTACCATAGGGCAGCTTTATAAACACACAGATAGGAGGTGAATGGAACAGCAGGGGGAAGAGCGGGTGAGCCCCAGTCCATCCAACCGGGGGTCCTACAGACACTCTTGTAATTAGCCTCAAGTCGACACATGACCCAAGAACATATGTTGTCGATCATCTTGAAGCAAAGTGCCACAAGAAAACACTATTCAAATCACCAATTATTCATATATCTGGCAGTGTGCCCTAAGGTGTAGCAAAGCTACACATTACCATACCCAAGCTAAGACACCTCACAGCTTCAGAATAATAAATGCATGTGTGAATGTGTGCATGTGAAAAAGACTGGAGGTGAGAGCAAACAGCCCTGTGGCATTGCCTCTCAACATCACATGAATAAAGCTTTTCAATAAATCAATAAACTAATTCCTTCTTCAGAAATAAGAATTTGGCTTAGGTTAGGCAATTGCATACGATCAACAGTATGTCCATTAAACTTCAGCTGATATCAAAACTATATAAAACACAAGGAGGAGCAAACATTTAAAAACATCCAATTCAGTAGAATATTAATAAAAAATATGCAGACGGCTTTGAAATATCTACACAGCAGATAATAAAATAACAGATAATGAACATCTCTAACACACTAAACTTTTAGATAATTCTGACCATTTTAAGACCCATACTTTGATATCTTTACTACACTCTACGACTCAAACCACTTTCACAGTAGCAGCCAACATGAAGGGAGTGTGGAAATTAGTGTCTCCGGAAAAGGCTACTCTTACTGACCACGAAGACACTAAAGAGAACGTCAGTCAGCTGGGAGCCAGACTCACTCAACAACACACATGCACCAGAAAACAAGACAAAATAAAGTCAAACATGCAAAATTGTAAATTATCATTTGCTTTTATCAGCAACAAGAGTGTTTTACACTGCCTTAAAGTTGCCTTGTTAGTTACAGAGTTCACATTAGCCGGAGTAAGAGACACAGGATTACTTCAGGCAATATTTTCTCCAACTGCCAAAGGACACGTGGGCATGCACTTCCCAACAGGGAAGCACACCCTAAAGTGGTGTTAAAAGACAGCAGAGACATCAAACCAATCTCAAGCAGGGAGAAGTCACACAACGGAACCAGTACTACAACACCCGTGAAAGTGCAGGTCGGGATGGGGCGCTGGCTTCCTGTTAAAGTGACAAAAGCAGTTAAGGGTAATAAAAATAACTGCATCTCTTAACAGGAATGTCAGTTGTTTATTTTCAGTCTCAGCTTTTTCAGATAAGTCATGTATCCTGCACTGTGTGCAGACACCATCTTGGGCATAAACAGTCACATTTGTAAGGTGAAGTGTTTAACATGATTTAGCCTGTACAACAACTGCTCTTGCAAAAAAGCCTGAAATACAGTATATTTAATTCTCTTCGATGGTGTGCACATATTATAAACACACTGTTTGGATCTATAAAAATCCAAATAGCTGTCAGATTTAGCCGTTCAAAAAAATAACTTTACATTAGATGAAGTGTAACATTTTCTTTACTGCGAAGTGAGATGGATGACATAATTCATGCAATAAATTAGGTATAAAGGGAATGAAAACACACTGGATTTCAAACTTTTAGTTCAAAATAAGTGACAAATATTACAAATTTAGATATGACAGTTTCCTTTGTTGTTAACTTACTGTGTCAGTAATTAACACTGGCCTCAGGAGACACTAACATTTCAGAGGAATTACGAGTTAAATAGTTTGATGCCAGCTGGCTCGGACAATTGAAAATACAGTTAATTTTCTGTGTCTTTAAATGAGCGTTGGGATTTTGACACATGTAAAAGACAACCATTAAATAGAAAATACATTTCAAATATTACACACACAGTCAAACCATGTGGCCTTACTCAAATACACATGGCAATGAAGAGTAAAGTGTGTGTGTGTGTGCGTTTTTGTTTTTTTTCTTGTTTTGTTAAATAAAGATATCTGCGTGTTGACTAATGGGTGCACTTACGGCAGGACCAAGGTGTCAGATCCATAGTCATTATACATGCGGGTCTGCTGAGCATACGCCTCATCGTGCAGGATGGGCAGCTTACGCAGGCTCTTCACAAAAGCATTGGCTTTTGGGGCAAGAACTGTGGGTTAAAAAGCAGAAAATACTGAGGTTTGTAATATTTAATAGTTTGCTTTTAGTGGGATTACTATTAACAGGAAGCGAACACAGTGGATTTACTGTCATCTCAACACCACAATAACATTCTCATACTGAACCCTAGTGGTTAATGTAAGACATGGCAATGTTGCTCAAAGTCCATTTCACTCATACTTAGGCCCTTGAATTAAGCACACTTCTAAAATACATGATCATCTTGAGCATAAAGTATAAGGACACCATAAACCTCCAATTAGAAATCATGACACAAAGTTAAGGAGACTTTGTTTAGAGCAACGGAAAAATAAAACGCACATGCAATCTTAACTGTCAAGCAAAGTAAATGCATACATTCAGCTCAGGTTTCAGCATGTAATTCTCAATTTCATGACAAGCAGTTGCCAAAATATGTGACTCGGAAATACAGCTTTAAATTGGCAAACTGAATAACTGATGATGGTCCCACAGCCATTAAGACAGCATAGTGCACAGATATAATGAATGGGTAGATAAAGTCTTGTGAAAAAGAAAATTTTCACTGGACTCTGAAGTACAACTCGCAGCTTTAATTTGAGGGTATTTACATCCAAATCGTAGGAAGAATATAGTAATTACAGCTCCAGCTGCATAATCCATTTGGAAGCTGCTGCTGTAAAACCCACAATATGTGGTCAATGGAGTTCTCCATGCAAAAAAAAGGCCTGGACCTCCACGGGTCACAACAGCTGTGGACGGTCACAGGATCCTTTTCATGACAAAGAAAAAAAAAAAAAAACTTCAGAACATCCATGCAAATGAAGAAGACTCTCCAGGAGGCACGCATGTCATCATCGAAGTCAGCCGTTGAGAGAAAACCTCAGGAAACTTTCACCACACGGTCCAAACTATTCATTGGCTTCAAAATAGAAAGATTAGAGAGATGGAGAAGGCTTGAAATGACTCATGATCCGAGCCATACATCACCTGTAAAACACAATGAAGGCAGTGTGATGGTGTGGAAAATATTTCATTCATTTACTACGCTACAGTGAAGGATAATAAGGTAACTGATATATATATGATAGTGTCATATCAAATCTATAAAACGTCATTTTATCCTTGAGTGTAATGTCATGAAGTGTCTAAGAGTGTTTTTTAATGTAACTGTTTGATATCTCTTGAGAAACAGAAAAAACAGAACATACCTTGAGATCAAACTGGGGGAAACTGTTTTTTCTGTGGTAGTGATACGAATAAGACTGTGCTGTGAGGAAGCCAGGGTGTGGGGATAGATTAGTGAGGAAACGATGTTTCTGCTGTGGTATAATCCTGTGATCACATATCAATGTCTCAGCTGGTCAGTGGGCCACCTTGGTCTACAGTACATCTACATTTTGTCAGACTCATCTGACTCTGTTTATGATTTGACTCAGATTATTGGGCTCTGCTTGGTTACTTAAAGTGATAATGTGTGTATAATGTAAGTGTGGAGGAGGACCCTCACCTATCTGGCTTAGAGGCTGGATTTTTTTCTTTTCTACCATAACATGCATGGCCTCCAATGATATACCGACGTTTATGCTTAATGCCACATTTGAACTCACAATCTCAACTTATTTAGACAAGCCTAATATAATAAGAATATTTAGCTGCATTGCAATTGTCAAAACAATGATGGCCCATGAGGTGAGCGAATGTAAACCACAAACAACTGTAGGCCGTTTATTACAGATTGATAAACAGGGACAGGTGACCTTGTCTTGTTTCACCTGTGTCTGAATATGGTGAGACCTTTGAATATTATTTACACAGATACCCCAGATGTTGCATAATACCTAGCGTAAACATCTGGTTAGTTATTGAGAGAATGTATGAAGTTGGGGGGAGTAGCTTTCACAGTAGTAAATTTGACATTGGCCCCTCTGACATTTCGAAACTTCAGCCTCTTAAAATGCTGAATCATGTGCAGATGGAGTAAATTGCTTCTGATCTCAACTGTCCTCTTTGCGTTTCCGTTCACTGAAACTATATTTCATTTGACGTATTCATTCAGAAGACAAACACAGTTTGCTCGTGTGTACACCAGTGTAGTTTATTTAGATGTCTGCCGTTTCCACGTAGCATCAGCTGTGCAGTTAAGCTGTTTGCAAACCTATTTTAGGACGCACGTGCATGTTGTTGTCACGCCTCGTGTTCAGAGCCGTATGAGGCTAATCTGCAATAACGGCAAGCCACCGGCTATGCTATCCACATGCTGCACGGCAGAAAAGTAACAGTGCAACAACTTGATGACAATGATTGCCATAGCTACCGTGATTATGAAGTGTCATGCCGATAGTTCCTCCAGTGTTGATGACCAGGACTCGCGCCTCAGTGGCACAAGGTGAAGCCCCCAGGTCGGCGTTCTCAGTCGAGTTGCAGCTTGACAACTTTCTCCTTCGGCCCGGATGCAGCTGAAGACTTCGTGGAGGGGAAACGTCATTCACTTCTATCAGGTCCAGAGTTGGCTGTGACAAAGCCCGGGCAAGGGATGTCAGGTTATTGGAGCTGGAGTCCGCCATGATGCTTTCCAAACGCCCCGGTGCTGTCTCTTTAAATACGCCTGTTAAGAGAAGTGATCAAAATTCGGTGGTCTTTAGTGTTCGCCTCCTGCCTTACATGCGGTTTCTCCGTCCTTGTTTACAGAAACGGAGTAAGGACGCATCGTTTCAGTTATCTTTTACTTTCCCCACCCTCTTCAACTCTTCATCACCTCGGACCTCTTTAATTTTGCCGCAACACTCACTCTGACGTCAGTGACTTGGGCGTGTTCTGCACTACTGCGTCACTTTAGTAATAATAAATGCAAGTAAGTTTGGTGCTTGCCACAGAAGTTCCTTTTAACAAATAAGGTCAAATCAAATGAGTTTCATTTAAACAGATCCACAGATTCTACCCAGTGAAGCGTTTCTTATTAAAGTTAAAGACTGACAGATGTAAACGCCGCTTTCTGTGGACAAAATCCTGACCATCTATGAGGCCTTCTCATTTTACATATGGGTTGTGGAAAGACGTTCATGTTTTTTTGCAACCCTGGGTGTTTTTTAATAGCCCCGGATCTCATAAAATGTTTACTGAAGGACAGGATTATTCAGGTATGTGTTTGTCGCCCTTAATCGCGGGTGAAGTCACATCTGAAACACTCCCGTCTCTGTCTGACCAACCTACCCTAATCGTAAGAACAGGGGCGTTTCCAGGATTTTTTAAATAGGGTGGCACGGGGGGGGGGGCACAGCAAGGAGGGCCCACAGGAAATCTGAATATTTAGTCAGAAATATTTAATCAGTGTAGAAAACTGGTGTATAAAATACAATTTCCAAGATCACGTGCAGCCCTGTGTCGTATTGCAGATTATTATGTGAAAAGTGGACCTGTACAAGAATTTAAATATAATCTTGTGATGGATCATTGTTTTGCAAAGTAGAAAAAGTATTTATACTTTTTACTTAAGTAAAAGTCATAATCCTTCTCAAGTAGCTTAATTGCACACAGGTTGTATATTCAAATATGTTTAAAGTACCTAAAGTAAATCTACTCATATGGAATGACACTTTTCACAATCATATATATGATATTATTGGATCATAATTATTGATTTATTGATGTATATATCTCTTTAATGTTGCAGCCGTTGATGATTTTAATTACTTATATATTGCTCAGTAGCTTCATCTATAATAATGCAATTAAAATAATTGCATTAGTATAGCAAAATAATAAGTAACTAAAGCTTTAAAATAAATCGTATGAAGCATGAAGTGCAATAATTGCATTCAAAATACATGTTTGGTGCCACCCCATGCTCCCTTCTAGACACGCCCCTGCGTAAGAACCAATTACAGCTGAGCATCCATCTGGCAGGTCCAACCTAACATCAGCGTCTGTGTTGGATCCGGGTCTGATAAACTGCATAAACGAGCGGGACTCCAGCAGCAGAGTTTTCAAACCAGCTTGAAATGATTTACAGTGCAGTCTCTGTCAGATGCAAGATATTAAAATGTTGTAGGTGTTCTTTAAAAGTAAAGGGATTTACATATAGCTCACCATAATGATTTAAAATAAAACTAAGCATATTAGTCAGAAAGTGGAATTTAAAAAAAAAGCCTTTTTTTTTTATCTGTAACAACTGAAACTGAGATTATTTTTTTAAGTAAAGCTTTTAAGTTATTAATATTGATTAATTCTGAAGGACAACGGTGGTTTTAGTGATAAAAGGTAGTATTCGTAAAAGGTTTTAAGTTCAGTGTGAGTGTTTGTGAGTGTAACCTGACAGTTAAGTGGTTGGGGTGTATATTATAAAGGTAGAAATCACCCCGTGGTTCTGTTTCTTGCATTTCCTATCTCTCTCAATGTAGTAACTGGAGTAAACAACTCTACATGGTACTATTTTAGGGAGAGACTGAAAAAGGTCAAGCCCAATTGATCCCTTTGAAGTACAACGACCTGTCTTCTGTATGTCACTGTTTTCATTTTGGCTCCATGAGCGCCCCAAGGACAGCCTAGCTGCTTCAGCACTATCAAAAAGCAGCCACACTGTGTTTCCTTATCTGCAGAGTAGACTAGGAGGGGGGTCTATAAAGCTCTGTGTGAGATCAGATTTTCAGAACAGGGATGATGATAACTGCTGTCTCTCTTCTCCTTGATATCGAGTAATTTCCATAATAATTTTACATATTTTAATGCAATTAATTTGCATCTTCTGAACAAAGAAAACCTGTTCTGATAATAACTTCTGGAACAACTGAACCTTAAAAGTGAGTCACTGCTCACCAGAAAAATTCAATGGTATTATCTTTTTTTTTTTTTCTAGCAGCAATGCATTAGTAGCTGGATATTGGTTGGAACATGTCCTTACTGACTTTTTAAAGTAAGTAAATGTGTAATTATTGGGAAATGTAAGTTAAACATTATCTAATTTCTTTTAGTGTCTTTTACCTGTTAAATTTAGGTACTCTGTACTCAAAACATGGAATATGTGGAATATACCCAAACAACTTGAGAGCTAATTCTTACACCACTTTTATTTAGTTGTCTCTGTAGGTGTGTTTTTCAGTGTGGTCAAGGCACCTGCAGGAATGAGCACAGAGAAAATAGGCAGGCAACCTCACTGTAAAACTACTGGTAGGTGGGGGGGAAAAAAACCTCTGGCAGCTGTGTATTCAGGGAAATGTTTGTGCACACTTTTCTCACAATGCAAGCGTAGGAGTAGAAAAGTGGCAAAGTGACTCTGCTGCATGTTAAGACAAATTAAACAACTCAATTGATACTATCAAGCTTGTTTTTGGGGCAATATAAAAAAGAAAAAAGACATTACTCAGCATATTTCACTAATTTGATTACTTCAACATGCAGTAATAACTGTTTTTTTGGTGGCTTTGGGGGCAGCAAAGAAAAGATGCAAACACAACATAGGCAAATCAGGCCCTTTTAAGTTGACATGGTGAACTGGTTTGCAAACTGTTGTCTATGTCAACATTTGAAGTCAATTTCTAGCCATATGGCAAATGTTAGTGTAATACTTACTGTTTTACAGCCATTTTTAAAAACTCTTGCCAGCTACAGTAGTTTCTGTCTCTTATACATGAACGTAGATTCCCTTGATCATTGGGAGGACACGGTAAACAGGTGGTCTGGGAGTCCTCACCAGTGAAATGTCTTTGTACACTCAATTTCCTACATTCTGGTGAATTCTTATTCACCAATTTGTGCATGCGACATTAGGATAATTTTTAGTATTTTGTTAGGGGAGATAAACATACACGCATTAGGTATTCACAAATCGTTTCTTTTAAAACTGTACCTTAATAGCTCAGATGTAAAAGAAAAAGCACTTACTGCACATCTCTGATAAGACATCTCAGCTGTAAGTGACTGAAAACCAAAGACAGGGAACATTATCTTAAGATTAGCTTGAAAACTAACAACAGCACATTAGAATTTGAAAAACAATGCCTCTTAACTTAAGGTCTTTACAAAATGTCCTAGTATTTGACCTCCAACCTGTAATATGTTTGATGAGCAAAGACAATGAAAAATGAATGCTTGGAAGAAAGGAGAAGGGACACAATTTAAATTAACAAATACTGTATGTGAAGTTGCTTCAAAAAATATTCAGAAGGTTCACTGAACTGAATCAATTTAGAACTAACACTTTAAAAAAAAAATGTTGAGACTGAAAAAGAGGAAGTGAATTTTCTCTGAGAGGCTGAAAGAAAAAAAAAACGGACAAAAAAAATCTGTTTTTTTATAACATGTGAAATCAGTAAATAACTTGTAGACTGACCTTAAATGATAAGTATTCAGACTCATTTTTACACACGTCATTATATTGTGAATTTATTAGAGTAGATTTATTAGACATTTTATAGGGATATATTTGCCAGTTTTGCACAATAATCTTCACTCAGCAACCCATAGAGCTAAAGACAAAATGTTTTTAGAAAAATCAAAACCCCTTCACCAGCATTTTGAGTCTCTATCAGCTTCGCACACCTAGATTTGGGAAGTTTATCCCATTTTTCCTTACAGATCCTGTCAAGCTGTACCAAATTTCAAGCAAAGTATCTGAACTGCAGTCTTAAGCAGTTGAGTTGAAAGCAACTGGACTTCTTTTTAGGTTCACAACATCTTTCACCTGAAAGACGTCTTCAGTTCTAAAAGCTGATGGGGAGTACTGGGTATTGAGGTTGTCACCTTGGAGGTGGTCCTGAGAGCCGTAGACATACCATGTCATCACGAGTCGTTAGGGTCACATGAGCCAAGGTGTGAATTATCTGTGAGACATTTGCCCCACCCTGCCATCATGCGAGTTATTAAGGTCACATGAGCTAAGGTGTGAATGAGGGTTGAATCACCGGGGATGGGATCTCAGCACTGTGTTATAGGTGGCTCATAGTTGGTGTTGCAGGCCACCACTTCTATTCAATGATGGTCATTCCAGGAGGACATAGATGGTCTCCTTTACTCCTCTCTCAAACCATCTGTCTTCTCTGTCCAAAATGTGCAATCTAGTATCCTCAAAAGAGTGTCCCTTCTCCTTTAAGTGCGGATATACAGCTGAGTCTTGTCCTGATGTGCTGGCTCTCCTATGTTGTGCCATGCATCTGTGGAGTGGTTATTTGGTCTCCCCTGTGTATAGGTCTGAGCAATCCTCACTGAATTGCACAGCATACATAACATTGTTCAGCTTGTGTTTGGATGTTCTGTACTTGGGATGGATCAGTTTTTATCTGAGGATGTTGCTGGATCTGAAGTGCACCAGGATCCTATGCTTAGAGAAGATTCTTCTGAGTTTCTCCAACAAACCTGCCACATAAGGGATGACAGTGTTAATCTTCCTGTTGGTTTGTTTCTCCCTGGTTAATGTCCGAGGTTCTTTTTCATGCCTCTACGCTGACTTAATGAAGGCGCAGTTTGGATAATCATGTGTTTTAAGTGCTCTCCTAATGTGTGTGCGTTCCTTTTCTTTCGCTTCTGCCTTGAAGGGAATGTTCTTTGCTGGGTGGTGTACGGTCCTGATAACCCCAAGTTTGTGTTCCAGGGGATATTGGAAGTCAACCCACAGGCAGTGGTGTGTGTGTGTGTGTGCTTCCAGCAAACTTCAGTGTTCAGGCTACTCAGTGAGCAGCGCACAGTCCAGGAATGGTAACCTGTTTTCCTTGGTATCCTCCCTGGTGAACTTGATGTTCCACCATGTTGTACCATGATCTGTATGACTGAGAACCTACACAGACATATCTGTACTTCAATCATCCTTCCTTGAATGCTGCTCCCACCATGCTTCATCTGTAGAACGGTGATGAGCAGTGCTTGGTGTTCTCGAGACAAAGTTTTGCCCAAAGAGTTAATACCTGACCAGAGAATCTTTTTCATTTGTCATTTGCCGAACTCCAAGCAGGCTGTCATGTGCCTTTAACTCATAAATCCTGTTCTTTCTAGTCCCATAAGTTCTATTTTGTATGACCACTGGGTTCTTGCATCACCTCCCTGACCATGGATCTGATTGCTTACACAGTCTGGGCAAATAGTCAATTCTCCAGAGAGTCACTGGGGTTTAAAACACTGTTCATTTTGCAGTTATTAAAACCGCTGTTCTCCTAGTACATTTTATAGAAAATGGGAAGTGTATGGGCTTGTTTTGACATCTACTAAAACAGCCTGTTTTAGTAAACTATTTCTTTAAAGGTTTTACTAAATTTGTCAGTGCAGACAGACACCAATGGTGCACTATGGATTAATGCTGGGTTATTCGTGTTTGCATAGAAAGCCACTGAATACATGCAAGATCTTTTTTTTTTCCACTCCACGTGGTTACATAGTGGCAGCAACGAGCACAGCAGACGTTTAACAAAACACCTGTCCTGCACCCTACACCACAACAGAGGGTTGTCAAAGGAGGCAAAAGGAGCAGCACAAAATGACTGCCAATCACACATGGGGATAAATAACTCTAAGCAGCCACAAGGGGGTGGTATTACATTACTTTACATAACTACAACGTCTGTGGACTCGGCAGATACAAACATTTGAAACTTAAAACGTTATCTACGAGATGTATTCCCACCAATGTAGATGAACAAAAACATTTTCATAACGTGACACTAAAGTGGTTAGTGGAAACGGTTTGGAATAAAGAATACCGTTACAGTGTCAACTGAAGGTATTTAAAAATGTATCTAACTTTGCGGCGTAAAAGGAAGTAGCGTAAGATTACATTTTATTTTCATGTTAGTAATGGTATTTTATTGTTTATCTCGCAGACAGTATAAAAGATTTTTAATACTGTCTATAGTTTGTCCTCATGACCCAGACAGCCAGTGCTGTACTAGGCGGCAGCAGCTGAATGAAGCAGACGGGAGGAAGTGGCTGATAATGCAGCTCCACACCTTTCCGGTGTAGCAGCACTGCGACCAGCTCCACTCAAAGGAGAAAGACGAGAGCTGGGTGTATTTATCGAGACAGGAGGAGAAGCTAAGAGGTAAGTAACTTATATTGTAATTAGGCTTTTAACACATAAAGATTTGTGTCAGACATTTTGTCTCTGGCGCATATATTATTCATCCACATAACGATTAGTTTTCTGTAGCTAACTATCGTTAGCTAGTTAGCTCACGGCTAGCTAGCTAGGCAACAAGCTAGCTAATGTTAGCTTACTACCTGTGTTAAACAGCCACGAGCGATAGCTGGCTTTTTCATGTCTGACCCTCCCACTGAATCTCATTTCAGGAGGGACAAGAGTTTCATGAGTGGATACATGTGCTGCTGAGTCACAGAGACTATTTTCGAAGTCGTCCCTTCCCGTACGGTGAAGTTGACCGGTACAGCGCTTGATGGAGTAGCCGCAGAAAGCTGCTTTTCTCCTCTGGTAGAGAACAAGGGCGCACCCGGTGAGGAGGACCGCCAGACACAGACACCACAAGGAATTCACAAGTACCGCGGCTTTTTGGGGAGGGTTTATATACACACAGTGTCCACTCCCCGCACTTCTTAATCTACACGGGCCAAATTTCATACAGAGCTTTATGTTGGTTTGGACAATACAATGAACGCACAGCAACAGCTGCTGCCAAGTTCTTAGCCTCACCGTGCCATGTTGTGTATAGGCCCAGAAAATCGTGTGATTTTCTGAACGTAAATGTCCCCGCTCTCAACAGGATCCTGACAGACTTTAAAGAGAAAAGTCCCGAAGTACTGTTAAATTTTGAGATGCTTAAGGATTTTTGACTCTTCCCT
>VUQI01020928.1:0-12833 GCA_015106735.1 Paratilapia polleni | reverse complement strand
CACTTCCTCTTCCTCACTTCCTTTCACTCTCCATGTGTTTATACACCACTTGCATTTAATCATTAGCTATTATTAACTCTGTCTCTCTCCCATAGTGTGTCTTTTGTCCTGTCTCCCTCTGCTCTCTTCTGTTTCCCCTCATCCCCAACCGGTCGCGGCAGATGGCTGCCCCTCCCTGAGCCTGGTTCTGCCGGAGGTTTCTTCCTGTTAAAAGGGACTTTTTCCTTCCCACCGTTGCCAAGTGCTTGCTCATAGGGGGTCGTCTGACTGTTGGGGTTTTCTGTCTAATATTGTAGGGTCTTTACTCTAAAATATAAAGCGCCTTGAGGCGACTGTTGTTGTGATTTGGCGCTATATAAATAAAATTGAATTGAATTGAATTGACTACTTTTAGCACCACCATGAGGTCCTGAATACCTGCAGAACTGATGACATCACCGTCCTCAGAGGAGGGGGGCCTCTCCCAGCATGCACTGGGAGACTCTGTGACTGTTTTTGGCTCCTGAAGGAATTTTTCCCAAAATGAAAGAGTTTTCTGTTGCATGTTGCTGTTCGTCATGTGACGTGAAGCTGCTGCTGACCTGAACACAATGCCGCCGTCGTCCTCCACAGGCAGCCCACAGCCTCTGTCTATTGTTACTGTGTGTGTGTGTGTGTGTGGTCCTGGTCCTGGTCCTGGTCCTGCAGGACTTGCTGGGTCTCTCAGATCAACATGAAGTCGCTCTCTGCTCTGGCTGTGATCAGATGTTGCAGCGTTTGGCTGGTTGACAGACTGAAGGCTGATCTCAGTGAGTATTTGCTCTCATTGGCTGTCAGTGTGTTTTACCTGCAGCACAGACTCACCTGAGACCTGGTACCTGAGTTTGTGTGGTTTAAACTGCTGAGTGACCGGATCCCAGCAAACTAAACATGTGACAGCTGGGATGTTTGTGTGAGAGGAAGTGTGAAATTTTGGTCTCTAACTTCACACATAAACTGTGCAGGTTACAGATGATTGTATTTAGCAGGTAAAGGATAAATATATTCCACCTGAATCAAACCTGTGCAGCTGCCTCACTCAGTAAATACTGTGTGTATAAAAGGAGGCTAAAGTTTGTTCTGTTTGGTCTTATTGGGATCATCTTCTGAAGCTGTCTGATTTTGGAAACTGACAAACCTCCGCCCAAAGTGGCTAACGTTGGCAGGAGGAGCTCAGCTGAGAGCTGGAATCCAGTTACCTGAAATGACTGAAGACAGCGTGGAGGGAATTGTTTGCAGAAGCTGAAATCTGACAGACTGAAACAGAAGCATATTTGCTTCTATTCACACCTGCTGGTGTGAATTTCCTTCAGTTCACATCTTTCCATCACCGTGTTTGTATTCATGCTGTGGGGAAACTTTGCTTCATGTTTGGTGTGAACACGCCGTTACAGACACGTTGCTTTTTTCATTTCCAAGAACTGTTCAAACAGTTCTTTTCCAAGAACTGTTTGAACAGTTTAATCATCTCTGGGTGTCACTGGGCATGCATTAACACATCAGCACATCTCTTTCTTAGTTACATCATGTTTACAATTAACCCTCTGCAGTCTCAGGCATCCTCTGAAATCTGCGGTGACTCGCTGGTTAACCTGCAGCTGACCGTGCTGTCCTGCTGTGGGGCACCTGGTGGCTCTGCCTTCGAGAGGCGGCGAAGCTGTTTCAGTGAAATGAATCTTTGTTCTAGTGTATGTGTGAAGGCTGTAACTGCAGAGGAGCTTCTGTCCAAAAATATCAGATGAGTTTGAAAGCAGAGCTGCAGAAACATGAAGCAGGAAGCGATCTGCAGACAGATTCAGTGTCAGGATACACTTCAGGTAATCAGAGAAATATGTCGCTCAGCACATCCACTAAACAGGTCAAAAGACACAAATATTCACTCACTGGCTCCGCACTAATGCGCACATTTAAAGACAGTTTCAAACAAGTGAACACGGGATTTCTGACTGGCATGGGAATGCAAAGATAAATGAGATCTATTACGTGACATACTGAAATATCTGCATAAAATGCAGCTGTCAGTGTGACTCACACAGATCCAAAGGGTGTTACAGTCTGAATCTTACACCATGCTGCTCAGCTGTCACTGAATGTAATGCAGGATTTTGTAGCCCACCGGCGGCTGTGAGTCAGATCCTCTGACTGTGATAAATACCTGCAGAGAGGAATGTGTGCATTTACGCACAGGACACACCTGCAGAAACGTTTCATAAAGCAGCTCTTCTCTGGATAAATCGGCTGCACCTGAGCTGTTAGATGTATCCAGAGATTGGCTGCCCAGTCCTCCAGGATCCCACACGGTCTCCATCAGTTCTTAATGGGGGAGTTGGCCCTTACATCAGGTTCCGCCTCAGCTGCCTTCAGTCAGAGGCAGCTGAGGAGAAACCTCTTTTTATGCCGTGTTATTTTTGTTAGTGGGTTGTTCTAATTTCAGGGAATTTGCGCCGCTCTTGGTGGATGGTGTCGGTCGTTACTGAAACGAAGCGGCTGCATCTGCTCGTTGTTCGCAGATCACCTGCAGAAGCTCCCACTCACCTCTGCACTTTTTTACCATTGTGATCTCACGCTTATTTGCCCCACTTCGTAAATTCAGTCAGAGCTTCACTCACCTGCAGCCACTTCTACGCTGGTGGCAGGTAGAGGGTGCCGGTCAGCTGACTTCCCTGCTGGATTGTGATTGGCTGCTTGTGATGATTCTTTCCCAGAAGAAAGAAATGGTGTGAAAACATCTCATTTCACAGAAAATCACATTTTTACTGAAACTTTAAACTCTGCTTACCTGCTGATGACAGCAGAGTGAGCACACCTGTGTGTGTGTGTGTGTATTTAAGCTGATTGAATGGCACAGTCGGGCTCTCCTGTTAATGATTCTTCGTTGATGTTCAGCCGAGCTTTAAATCCTGTTAGACTGCAGAAAGTTCCCGTGAGACTGTGTGCGTGTGTGTGTGTGTGTGTGTGTGTGTGTGCGTGTGTGTGCGCATGTGTGTGTGTGTGTGCGTGTGTGTGTCCTGGATTGGGGAGCTTTGTACTTAAAGTTTGTGCTAAATAAGAACATCCAGCATTAAAATGAGTAAATGAAGACAAAACAATCTAAAATTTAAGAAACTGATCAGACTCCACCCCGACACTCATGTCCAACGCAGGTCACCGACTCGACGACGTTCCAGCGGTTCGACGTCACCTGGTGAGGCGGAGCTCCAGAGGGCCGATCATCCACATCACCAAAGATCAGACCAGCAGCTGTACAAACCAGCACCTGCGACCGGACCGTACGCCTCATGAGGTCAGAGGGCGGAGCTAAGGAGCATTCATTATCATAAGAAAAAGTCAACATGATAATAAACATCGAGACCACCTGCCGAGGCCCGACCTCTGACCTCTGCCATTCTGCTGCTGCTTTAACATCAGCTGACACTTCGACTGCTTGACTTTCTGTTGCTTCAGTTGATGCTTTAGCTGCGTTTATGCTTTACACTTACTCAACTTTATCTTAACTCCAGCTTATACTTCAACTGCTTTTATCTTTTACACTTCAGTTGCTTTAATATTTTTTACTGTAACCCTTGAGCTGCTTTATCTCTTACATTTCGAGCAGTTAAATCTATTTCACTTCAGCTGACACCTGAAATGACACTTCAACGTCTTTATTTTTCTTGCACTTCACATGATGTTTAAACTGTTTTCTCACAGAATTTTTCAGCTTCATTTGCACAGCTGTCAGGACACTAGCTGCTTCCATAGCTTTCACTTCACAGGGTTTATTGAGTTTCAGTGGTTCTGAGCTGTGTTTACGAGCACCCAGCCTTTGTGCTAAGCTAAGCTAAACCCGGACAGACAGGGCGACACTGACAGAGAACAGGAGGGTGTACTGCAATGTTGGTGTATTTGTTTAATTACACTTGTATAAATAAAGGTCGGCAGAGTTCAGGTGAACTGATTCAGGTCTGGTGTGAACAGGATCAGGTGGTCTGGATGATGTGATTCTCGACAACAAAACAACTAGAATGAGGCTGTGAGGGGGGATGAAAGATGAGCCGAGAGTCTGAGCGGGTTAACCTGAGTGGGATTATGAATGGGTGACAAACCTGACTCTGTCTTAATGAGAGAGAGTCAGACAGGTAGAGCCAGGTAAACGCTGAGGTCAGCCTCTCTCTTTGCTCACTTTGTTTTGGTCTTCAGGATGGTCGGTTTGGACCTAAAGAGTCGACAAAATAAGGTAGAGCTGATTTAACCCGGGTGTACCTGCTTCACTTTAGCTTACTTTGGTTAACTTTTGTTAGTTTGTCTTTTTTTTCATTTTTATTCTGGTTTGTTTTTTTTATGACAACATTTAGCCATTTTTCACCAAATATACCAGCTGAACTTAATTTGGTCTGAATACAAATACATTCAACTGAAGCAGTTTATCCCATTTTAGGTTTTGTAGTTTAATTTAGTCTGGTTTGGTCCCATTTAATCACAGCGTTTGATTAAGTCTGGTTTAATCTGATCTGGTTAATATTATCTTGGAACATGGAAAACTGAAAATAGATTTTAAAAAGTTTACTTGCTTGTGCTTTTGGAGCTTTTAGCCACAGATGAAGCTCAAAAGGTGTGAATGAAAGCTCAGGAGGCTTTAAGGAAGCGAGCCTTTATAAGAATCTTATTCTTTAACCTGCATAATCCTTGTTCACACAGTTTGGTTTGGTTTAGTCTGGTTTGACTTGAATTAAAAAGCTTTAAATGACCTGGTTTTAACTGATTTACCTGGTCTGACTTCAGCCTTAATTAATGACAGCAGTTGAGAAAAATCTGACCAGAGGTTCAATCTGTGGCTGTTCTGGAGCTTTCAGTCACATCAGGTGATCTTCTTCAGGACCACAAACTCAGCTCAGCTTTCAAGCCACAACCAACGAGAATAAGTAAAAAACTCGGTGATTTTCCTGATGTTTTCACTGTTTAAACGTCCTCAGAAGTGGCAAAGATGAGTTTTTGTGTTTGTTTGTTTTTTATTTATTTATTTATTTTTGGTTTTTGTGTTTGTGAACACAGGCCACCTCAGCGTCCTCTTTCGACTCGCTGTTCTCTGTGATTTCAGGTGTTTGTGGAGCTGAACGAGCTGGTGATTGACAGGAACCAGGAGCTGCAGTGGAGAGAGACGGCTCGATGGATCAAGTTTGAGGAGGAGGTGGAGGAGGAGACGGAGCGCTGGGGGAGGCCTCACATCGCCTCCCTGTCCTTCCGCTCCCTGCTGGAGCTCCGAAAAACAATGTCCCACGGTGAGGAGGAGGAGGCTCTCTGCTGCCCTCCGGTGGACAGCTGTTATTGTGTCCGTGTTATTTTCTTTTTTCTGATGCTGTCTGCAGGGCCGGAGCTAAATGTCTGTGTGAGTGTCCATGGCCACCACAGACTGAAGCCAGGGCACCCCAGCCCACTCTACCAATGATGAATCAGGAGCTATGCACATACTCATGGAGCTCCTAGAAGCAAGTCTTGCCAGTCTGCAAACTTTTTAATTTTTTGAAACATTAGCTAAATTAGTTTTAATTTCAATAATAACTTGAACATAAAAACTTCATGTATAGAATCAGTCAAATCCAATAAAAAAAAGTTTGCAGACTTCATCTCAACAAAGGCCATAAATGTTTTTTTTCCCCTTGAAATTTGTGCCACGTCTCTCTGAGAATGTCTCATCCAATAACTATCACTTTTCTAGAAGAGCATTTCTTTATAGCTTTTGTTCCCACATGAACTCATTTCAACAACACAACCACCAGTTTTATATTGTAATCATATTAAAGCTCAACAACTGAAAAATAATCTTTACAACCAGTGTTTTTAATCAACTAACGGCTGCATAAAAAATTTACTGAAGAACTTATATTTATTTAAGATATTTATACATGGCAGTAACGCCTGCATTAGCATATGACTGATGAACAGCCATTTGTCAAACAGGAAAAAAATGAACAAAACGTCACTCTCTGTGCCACCTTGATGTAAACATGTAGCATATCATTTGGCCACTGCTGTAAAAACTATTTGTCAATGTGAAGATGTCATTGTGATCAAGGATTGGGCAACACGCAGCCATCAGTCCAACAACCTGTGTTTGACAATATTTTTGTAGAGGGAGGTGCAAGCAGTGCAAAATCACTCACTTTAGGGTTATTTTTCTTTTAAAGCACACTAAACCAACAAGCCGAGGGACCTACATGAATCAGTGAGATGAAGGACACCTTGCAGCCTGGGGATGACCTATGCTGTTAAAAGATCTGGATGCGTAACCTTTAATGTATGGTGGTATTGGAGAAGAGTTAGCATCATCCAAATGGTCAAATGGCCCATTGCCGAGAGCTGATTTCCCAACCCTCATGTCATGATGATGTCAGAGTGATGGTGTCATGTTTCTGTGGTTTCAGGAGCGGTGCTCCTGGATCTGAAGCAGAGGACTTTACCAGGGATTGCTCAGCAGGTGGTGGAGCAGATGGTGATCTCAGATCAGATTAAAGCTGAAGATAGAGCTAACGTTCTGAGAGCTCTGCTGCTACGGCACAGGTTCATCCATCCATCCATCCATCCATCCATCCATCCATCCATCCATTTCCTGAACACATTTGTTCTTCTTTCCCCAGTCACCCCAGTGATGAGAAGGATCACAGCCTATTCAGCAGGAACATCTCTGGTGCCAACATGGCCACCCTCGTGGACAGACATAACGGAAAATCTGAACCCTGCATCAATCTGACCAATCACAGGGATGGAGAGGAGAACAAGGTAAAAAGAAACTGACAGGGAGCTTTAGGTGAAGACACTGATCAGCCAGGTGAGATTTGTGACTTCATTTTGTGCTGTGTCCAGAGGGAAGTCCCGCCGCTCTGTCACTCCAGATCCAAACATGAGGTGAAGCTGATGGAGAAGATCCCAGAGCGAGCGGAGGCCACCGTCGTCCTCGTGGGTATGCATCGCACCTGTACAAAAACTAACATAGAAGAGAAAAACCTAAATCAGATCTGTTTTACCAGTTCTCCATGGTACACCTGCACACAGTTTTTAGGGTACAGCATCTTGTAGAACCTGCCACAGTTCTGCTGTGTTCAGTCTGTCTCAGTGACAGTCAGGGCTCCGTGGGGGTTTGCTGCAGGGCTTCTTATTCTTCTTGTAGATTAAGATAGTTCTTTGGGACTCTGCTGGATGTTTGGGCTCACTGTCCTGTGGGAAAAGACCAGGTCTTAGCTACACCATGAAGACATCTTTACATCACTGTTCATGACAATACTTTATCACATAAAGTAGTTTAAGTTCCCACAAAAACATTGTATATCCAAAAATCTTTAAATAATTCATGATTTGTTGGGTGATACAATGAGAAAGATGAAAACTAAAGATAAGAATGTTGACATCTACAGTCCCTAAACCTTTTTCAAAGTATTCAACATGGAACATGCATCATCTCCTTCATTCATGTGTTGATGTGTAGAGGAGCATGTTCCCTGGGTTCAGTGCATCCATCTGCTGTGTCTGTAGGCAGTGTGGATTTCCTGGACCAGCCATCCATGGCATTCGTGCGGCTGCAGGAGGCGGTCCTGCTGGAGTCTGTGTTGGAGGTTCCCGTGCCAGTGAGGTTCCTCTTCCTCCTGCTGGGCCCTCCCACCGCCAACATCGACTACCACCAGATTGGACGCTCCATCTCAACTCTCATGTCAGACAAGGTGAGACCCAGCAGACTTTTTCAGATATAACTTCCAGATGGCACCAGATAATAAATCAGTATCACCTGTTATCCTGAGGTTCAGTCTTTGTTTGTTCCTTTAGAACTTCCATGAGGCAGCATACCAGGCAGATGACCGCCAGGATCTGCTGACGGCCATCAACCGTTTCCTGGACAGCAGCATTGTCCTCCCGCCCTCTGAGGTCAGCGGAGACGAGTTGCTCCACTCAGTGGCTCATTTCCAACGAGAAATGCTCAAAAAGAGGGAGGAGGAGCAGAGCAGCAAACTTCAGGAGAAACAGGCCAGCATTCAGCAGGATGAAGGTGAGCCCCAGGTCCTCGTTCCTCATCTGTGATTAGAGTAGGTTATGGTGGTAAGCCAGTCCTTTTTTCCTTAGTTCATTTTTGTCCTTTTCACCTCTCAGAAGCTCCCCAAAATTCTGAAGGAACTGTGAAACAGTGCAGCTATTGAAAAAGAATAATAATAAATACAGGAATAATCATGGTGAGTGGGATTCTGAAACCTGCAGTCAGATGCCCCTTCATATTGTAGCTCCGTAGATCTCTGTAGCTTCCTCTTCAGACGTGCTAACTAGTAAAGTTTGGTTTAGTCTTGATGCAATTCTCTGAGTGTAGTTTCATAAGCAGGTTAGAGCTTTTTGACCAATAGCCTCTGGAAAAAAAACCCACAGAGTTCTACATCAGGATAAAAGTCACGAAAGGTAGGAGATAGGAGCTTAGTCTGAATCAGCCATCTTGCTGGAGCTTGCTCCTCTGCAGGAGGCCTTATCTTCTCAAAGTTAAAGTAGCATGTCATCTGCTTATTGGTGAATGTTTATTACTCACAAAATATTAAAGTTAATGTTTTTTGAATGCTTTAGTGTCAGTGCAAAGATGTCAAAGAATGTCGCACTTCTCTTGCAGATTCCCTTGTTCCCTCCAAACCTGGTGATGAGCCCCTGAGGAGATCAGGTCATCTGTTTGGAGGTCTAATCAAAGATGTGACACGCCGCTACCCTCAGTACCTCAGTGACATCCGAGACGCTCTAAATCCTCAGTGTATGGCTGCCATCATCTTTATCTACTTTGCCGCACTGTCACCTGCCATCACCTTTGGTGGACTGCTTGGTAAGTCTGAACTTCAAGCACTGAAGTACCAGATGGGTTGGGTACTTCAGGACAAGTACCCAAATGAAGTACCCAACCCAACGAGCATGCTCTGCAAAGGTTGAAGAAAGGCTACCTTGACTTAGGATGGTTTGTAACATGATTACCCAAAAGGATCTTTATCTGTAAACCATCGAAGGATCTCTGTCCTCGGTTGCAGGTGAGAAAACGGAGGGTCTGATTGGTGTGTCAGAGCTGATAGTGGCCACGGCATTGCAGGGCATAGTGTTCAGTGCGCTGGGAGCTCAGCCTCTGCTGGTGATCGGCTTCTCCGGACCACTGCTGGTGTTTGAAGAGGCCTTCTACACTGTGAGCTCACCTGACAGAAAGTCTACACACCTTCATATAACCTGCATTTAAATGAAATGTTTTAAAGTATTTTTGACTCAGAGGTTTCTTTAAATTAACCTTGTCTCCTCAGTGATTAAAAAGTACAACCTGTTTGTGATAAAAAAAAAATTGAAGTTCTTTATTGGTCTTCTTTCTTGATCTTAAAAACATCAGCTGCCCAAAAAGCTTTCACTTACATCTAGTGATTTTATGTTTGAGTCATCTATATTACACAGTGGACTGCAGGACCACCTGTATCAGTACCTACATGTGAAAGTGTCAGAAACATGTACAAAGACTTTGTTTTGAGATTATTTTTGTCATCTTTAGTTGTAACAGAACCTCCTTCAGATGTCCACTCACAGTTTTTTAGCATTAAAATTTAACAAAATTGACCGAACACTACTAAAAATAGGCAAATCCTCACAATAAAACAGAGGTTTGTGTATCAGTACTGTGATTTGTTCAGTCTTCCAGCAACTAGATGTCACTATCAACCAGGAATGGACTTTTCACCTGAAGGAAAAGTGTTTGATTTGTTTAGTTTTTCCATTTCCTCCGCTGAGATGGAGATAGTCATTCACACTTTTATATGATCCAGTCTAATCGACGTTAACTGTCCTGGTTTTTGTTTCCGTGTAGTTCTGTAAAGACAATGGGGTCGAGTATCTGACGGGTCGGGTGTGGATCGGTTTCTGGCTGGTGCTCATCGTTGTCCTTACTGTGGCCTTCGAGGGAAGCATACTCGTTCGCTTCGTTTCACGCTTCACACAGGAGATCTTCTCCTTCTTGATCTCCCTCATTTTCATCTACGAGACCTTCGCCAAATTGGTCAAGGTACGTTCAGAGGTCAGAGATCTGTTTGTCCATGAATATGAGCATGGTCTGACCTATTAAAGAGTTTGTTCTTCAGATAATCTTTGGGTTGTTTTATTTAAAAAAGTGAACACAAGAGTTTGGAAATGTTATCACTGATAGTTTCAGAAATAATCTAGGCTCCAGTGTTTTTGCTTATACTTACATGATATGAAAGGAAGAACTGAACGGACGGCAGAAACCTTTTCATAGTTCTCCATAGGTCTCTTGGTAGCTGACTGGAACTTGGAGGTAGTACCCATTTTTCCTGTGTCTGCAGTGCAGGAACTGGGGACCATCATATTTCTTAGAAATATATTTTAGGGTATCTTTTTTAGCTCCTAAGGTGGGGTAGATAGTTTCTCAGTGAAAGAGGAGCTTTGAGTGATGTAGATGTACTGTGATTGGTCCAGATGTGTCTGTACACTGAGCGTTTTGAACATGAATGCAGTGACCCTGTTAGAAAAGTATAAACAGTGGTATTGGCTTTACCTTGTTGGCTAAAGAAATGTACTGCCATTTTGACTATAGAAGACTTCCTTAGCAATCCGCCTCATCTTGCTGGCAGATATTCACCACACAGCAAAACTTTGCAGAGGGAAAAAAAAAAAAAACGAGTAAATTACAACAGAAAAAGGCTCAGAAGGTATGTACTTCTCCCAGTGGATACTCACCCACACATAGTTCAGACTCATGACATTTTACAAAGTGGGACATTTCAGACATTCATCTTTAAAAACCATCTGGCCATTATTTTAATGGTCTGTTTGGGAGCAAACACTGTGAGGTCAACAAGAAAGAGGCAGTGGTTTCTACTGCCCATCACACAAGTTACAGTTACATTAAGTGTTTTCTTCATTGGTCTTTCCTAGATCTTTCAGGAGCATCCACTCCATAACTGTTACCATAGAAACAACACAGTATCTCCATCTCTCTGCAACTACACCGTGGCCACTGAGAATCCTGGGAAAGTTGTTGGAGAGCCAAACACAGCGCTGCTGTCATTAGTCCTCATGGCGGGAACGTATTTCATCGCTTTCTACCTTCGCAAGTTCAAGAACAGTTCCTTCTTCCCTGGAAGGGTCAGTACTTACAAATACAGGTACATACATACGAGTACAAGTATATAAGAGCACAGATTCATGCAAACACAGGTACATACAAATATGAACAAATTACAGTACAAGTTAAGATACATACAAGTACATATATATACAAGTTAAGGAAGATCCAAGTTAAACTATATACAAATACAGTTAAATATAAGCTAAGGTACATACAAGTACACTAGTACAGGAATATAAAAGCACAGGTACATATAAATATAGATAATACCTGAGGTGCATGCCAGTATAGGTAAAAATAGTCAAGGTAGAGACCCTCTTTGTATGAGGCAGGTGGTCATGATGTCTGGGCTCATCAGTGTACATAAACATGCACAGTAAAACAAGACAAAAACCAAAGACTGCCACCAGTCTTACACCTTCACTTTCTATCCAAATGTTGTGAATGTGTTCAGGTGCACCTATAGAAGACACTTTTGGTGCATACATGTAAGGCCTTCTCTTTGTGGATGTTTCCTTCCTGGTATCTCCTGATCTCTGATTTGATGTTCTGTTTTTCAGCTCCGTAGGATCATTGGAGACTTTGGGGTCCCCATTGCTATCCTCATCATGGTGCTGGTGGACTACAGTGTGGAGGACACCTACACCCAGGTGGGGGTGGAGCACATTTTAAGACTCAGAAAAACCTCATACTGAGATGGAATCAAATAGTTGCCCTCTTACTTTTGCCTCACAGAAACTGAACGTGCCCAGTGGCTTGTCAGTGTCCAGTCCAGAGAAGCGAGACTGGGTGATTTCTCCTCTGGGGTCGGACGGGCAGTTTCCAGTTTGGATGATGGGCGCCAGCATCCTGCCGGCCATCCTCGTCTTCATCCTCATCTTCATGGAGTCCCAGATCACAGCGTAGATGATTTTAGATTTTATGGAAGACTTTATTTAAATTTCACTCAGGAGTTAGTCTTCAAGTGACTCTTAGCCTTGACTTGACCTTTAAGAGGGGTCCACACATAATGAGACCAACACAGACATAGTGACCACAGACTGTCACTGAAATTCAAGTGATGGCAGACAGTTGTAAAATATTAGCAATGCAAAGTGTCTTTCTCAACTGTAAGGCAGATGACAGAAGTGACAAGTCTTGACTGTTAATGTGGATCTGACTCTTAATCTGGACCTAAGTCTTAGACTTCAATTCAGTTCAATTCAATTCAATTCAATTTTATTTATATAGCGCCAAATCACAACAACAGTCGCCTCAAGGCGCTTTATATTTTAGGTTAAAGACCCTACAATATTAGACAGAAAACCCCAACAGTCAGACGACCCCCTATGAGCAAGCACTTGGCAACAGTGGGAAGGAAAAAGTCCCTTTTAACAGGAAGAAACCTCCGGCAGAACCAGGCTCAGGGAGGGGCAGCCATCTGCCGCGACCGGTTGAGGGTGAGGGGAAACAGAAGAGAGCAGAGGGAGACAGGACAAAAGACACATTATGGGTGAGAGACAGAGTTAATAATAGCTAATGATTAAATGTAGGTGGTGTATAAACACATGGAGAGTGAAAGGATGTGAGGAAGAAGAAACGCATCCAGCCCTAACTATATGCTCTATCAAAAAGGAAAGTTTTAAGCCTAATCTTAAAAGTAGAGAGGGTGTCTGTCTTCCGAGTCCAAATGAGTGCAACGCCATTTCTTCTCCAGCTTACGAGTTAT
>VUQI01020921.1:14112-25144 GCA_015106735.1 Paratilapia polleni | reverse complement strand
GCATAGAACTTATCGATCTTACGTTCTCTTTCTTGCTGATTCCAGCTCTTTCTCTGCTGCACATTACTCTCTATTCTCTGTATTTTAGACATAACAGATGGTCAGGTTTATAAGGAAATGTCACATTTCTACAATCACCATCAGAAGCCACATTTGATTATCATATAGATGATGAGCCAAATCTGTCTGTTTGCTAGTCATCATGTTAGGTGTGCCAGCTTTTATGCTTTTGGCTTTAAACAATGTGCAAAGAGCTCAAAACTGATAACTGCATATTGCTTACTGGAATGAAGAGCAGCTAGTAGCTTTCTAAGCACTGTTATAAAAAAAACAAAAAAAAAAAAAAACACCTTTTTTTACATTTGTATACAGATGGCACTGCAGTTCATACATTGTGCATGTGGAAAGATGAATTCAAAATCGCACTCTGATAGCCAAACTATTCTCAGTTTCTTGTTAAAAGTATTGATTTTAGTTTCAGCATTATTTTATGTTATCTTCAGATAAGTACTTGATACATTATAATGTGAACAAAAATCAGAGCCCCAACATTAACAGTCAAATCCAGCTCTGTGTGGATCCACATTCAGTGTACCAAAGAGTTGGACTTTGATTTCTCCTTTTCTGAGTTTGAAACTGACAAAGAGTTGAACAGAATGAAGGCAGAGTCTGAAAAGGTTTGAACCAAATGTTCCTTTACACGTTTTTAAAAAATCATATTCAAGTGAAAGATCAATCTTTGTTTCAGGTGTACAAGAGTTTCTGCTTCACAAGAAGGTGCTGGATGTGAAAATCATAAATTGTATTTAATACAGTTATTGTAATATTCCTTTCAATCCTATCAGAAACATTTTGCTTGTTTTTCTACAAAGGCTCTTCTATCCATGTCTCTTCATTTTATTATTTTTTTTTCTGTAGGCCATAAGAATAAATAATTTTCAAAGTCTGTCGTATTGTGTATGTCATTCATTGCCACTGTTTTTACAGCTGCACCGCAGCCCCGAAATGTTGTCGACATCACTCAGCACTGTTGCATATGAGAACACAAATGCACAACAGAACAAGCATGAAACAGTTTTTAACCTGCCACCACCCTAGTGCGTAGTCTGTGTGAGCAGTCCAGTTGCAAAGGTTTGAAGCCATGTGACAATAGCCCAGGTAATAGGCAGGTGAAGTCATATGAAGGGTCGTGTGTAACTTTGGTAGCATCCTCCTACACCAAACAGTATTTCCAGTAGTGAGTTCATGACTGAAGCGGACTACCTCCTGATTTTCACTGTCTGTAGTTCATGTGTGAAAACAGCTAATGACTCCATATAATGCATACATGAGTATCAGCTTGGGTATCATTTTATTTTTAGTGTCATCAGATTTCTCACGTTTAAAGAAGGCAACAACAACTAATACTGTCATGATGAAAACTGTGTGTGAAAAGATTCCTGTCAAATAAAACATTTCAGATGAATAGTTTCAGACATTAACATTTATTTTAACATTTCAAATGGCTTAGGAAACGACTAAGCAGCTAAATGTGAAGTAAGTCTAATGTGACAAATAGCATTTACTGCAGACAATCCAAAACTGTAACCTTGGAGATGATGATGATGACCGGTGACTCTTTCCATGTTTTCAAAACTCTGATAAGCTAATTTTGAGGCAGAGATGAACCATTTTTATCGAGTTTCATTGACTAACTTGAAGCTTTGGAATATCCTCTCGAATCAGTGACCCTCTTGATGAAATCTCATCCATTCATGCCGTTACCCACTGGGGTCTATGCGTTATCTGTAGTTGAGAGAAAAACATAATTACTGAAAACATAAGATGATCAATGGTTCAGTGGGATTTTAAAATTTACACTTGGCTACCTTTCAGGCAAAAAGTCCTGAAATGTACACACATTTCAAAAGGTTTTTCTGACATTTCTAATAACAAGTAATAGTCAAAGGATGCAAGTTTGTCTTTACATGGCATTGTGTCCTCACAAATACCCAACTAAGGTCAGAGGAAAAGCAACAAGGTGGTTTTTTTTGTGTGTGTGTGTGTGTAATTTTTTGTCCTTAGTTTATTCGGACCCTCAGTCAAAGCAGCTGACCCTTACCCCAAACACCCTAAAGCCTTTAACTTCCCTTGTACTTCCTCCCTGAAGTCCCCCATTTTTCTTCTTTTGCAGACTACCCCCTCGTCCTAATCTTATCTACGTTACTCCAGTGAAGTACCTGCATCCATTCACCATCATCCTCCCCCACCTGAGTAGTTCTCCACCCTCCCTTCGCCCTGGTCACCTTTTTCCTCCACCTGGAAATCTTCGGGCAGCAGTTTGTCCTGTCTGTTGCCCAGGCTGAAGGCCAAGAAGGAGAGAATGAGAGAGTCCATGATGCTGATGATGGCCAGGATGTAGGCCCAGCGCACCGTGCAGTTGCCCAGGGTGTATTTGTCAGTCCGCTGGCCACACATGCGCTTCACCTCCTCCGAGTCCCAGCCGTCAGGATAGATCATGCAGCCAATCACCATGCATGTACCTGAGAGAAGAGGAGGCACAGGATGATGAGTATTGAACTTGGGCTCTCTGTGTTTTGATTTTGTTAAATAAGGTACTTTTATCTGCAGGTTTTTGGAAACATTTCTTTGCTGTTAATTTATTCAAGTACAAAAACTTCCATTGATTTGAATGTGGGAAACCTGTGAAACCGAATAGACATGTTGACTGTAAAAGACCACCTTGCTACTGTTGATGGGCTCAGACAACAAACAAGACAGTGAAACCACCAGAGAAATTAAATATATACACTCTGTTCATTCAGGTAGACACACACACACCTACACAGTTTAGTTGCCTAGCAATTCCAGAGCATCTCAACTCAAGAAAGCCAAACTTGTTCATCTATTATTGACTCGGCAGACAGACAGCTCAGACCTCTTACCGTCCCACCTCAGCACGAAGAAGTGAAACACAACACACAGGTCTCATATCTCACTTTCACTTTCTGATCCTCACAGACCTTCTCATCATCACACATTTCTGAGGCTTACTTTATCAAGTTCGCTTTAAAATTTCACTACTTGTTTTAAATAAATTAGAAAGACCCTTTCATTTAAACTAATACAGCAGAGTTCTTTCTTTAAACTTACTTTATTAAGCTAATACCTCAGGGGGCTCTGGCTGAGCTAATTAATGCCCCCATCACCACTCCCAACAAACCTTATGAATGAATTATGCTTCTGCTCAGTCCAAAGAAGGTCCTGTGAAGAGCTAAGCTGCAGTATACTTCAAAAAGTGTTTGCATAGCCAAAACGTCTTATTTATATGCTATATGTGATCTCTAACCTCATTGGCAGGATGCATTCCTTTTCCGTGCCCATGCCAAAATATCCTCAATTTGAAGAAGAAAAAAAAAAAACACGCCTCACTGTGTCTAAAATTAACATGGGTCCTCATGAAGATAGATTTACAAGGGCATGTGAAAACATGAAACAGCACATGTGAGAGGTCTGTAGGGGGACAGGAGAAAGTGTAACAGCACACCTTCAGGTTAATCTCATTACTTGGTTCATTACAGGCCTCTCCTTTCACTTGCAGGTACATCTGCTCACAAACTGCTTCATGTTTCAAACAGAATCATGTTACACCTCTGTCTCTGAGTGTGTAGGGAACTACAGAAATACTGCAAAATGATGTACTGAAATTCATAGCTTTTCGTTTTAAATTTGGTCTTTCATACATTTTTTTTCACACTGTCTTTGAATTTACAGCACTGAGCCACTATTGTCCTTCATGACCTTGTCTGTCCCCATCTAAGCTTAATGTGTATTCACTTCTGCTTTCCACGTATAAACAGTAGTTATGTTTGGTGTCCTGACTTTTGCAAATTGAGTTGTAATTTGGCTTTCCAACATTTGAGTTTCCACTTTGATATGCTACTGATCGTTTATTAGTTGGATTCATTACTTTTTCAGTTTCTTTACATTCTTATGTGAAGGATGTAAAGAAAAGAAAGAATGAATACATTTTAAACTACATTTCACATATAAACTAGATACGTACAGTAGTAAAAATAAAGTTTATGTTAGACATCTTAATATTTCACATGGCTGGTAGAATTCTTCCCTGCTTCACAAATTCTACCTATTTACATTCTACATTTGCATGATCAACACATCAAATAAAGCTATTAGACTCTTAAAAGAGGCCAATTGGTGTACAGGTAACATTTTACTATTTTAGCTGGTTAAGATGAAGCTAGTTACTGTAACTCTAAGAGATCATGTGATCATGTCCCCTAAGTGTCACAAGATAAATCTGTTAAATGTTGAGATTATTAATAGTATTAAACAAACAAACAAACAACGAAGGAAAAAAAAGTCTTTAATCTGTATTTTTTGTTTGAATTTCATAGTTTAACCTCTGTGGATTTGGAATGATCTGATAGGTTTAGATGAGAAATGTCTGTTTGGGGAACTGTCTACAACCCATATGAAACACGGGTCCCAACAAGACTCTGCTCTTTTATGAGAGGATCTTAGGACCCTCTCATAAAAGGATAATATCTAATAATGCACTGTATTTTACATGCATATAAATGTGTATATACCAATCTTTATCTGCAAAACATGCACAGCTGAAAGACTAATGTAGTGGACTAAATGTACTACATAGACAGGCTACTTTCAGCTTTGAAAGTGAGTACCTCCTAACTGTACTGCTAGCCTCCTTGATGGTGTTACTTTTCACTATTGTAAATTCTTACTGTAAGATCAACCTATAATTCTCGTACACTTTCAAAATCTTGAAAATTTTGGTCACAGCCTGAAGCTCACAGGAAGCCAGCTGCATCCAGGCACAGATCTTATAGACGCTTCCCGCGTTGCAGAAGAAGAAGAGGCTGAGGCAGACGATGCTGCCCACCACCAGCAGCATGGAAATCCCCACGAAGAACATGGCGGTCTTGAAGGCGCCGGACGGGATGGAGCCGAAGTCCAGCGCGCTCCCTTTGCAGGTGAGCTCTGAGGTGAGCGCGTTCCCGATGCAGTAATGGAAGAGGCCGAAGTATCCGGCCTGCGGTGTGTTGACGCTGTCGCCGATCCAGTAGGGCTGGATGAACACCACCACGGTGATGACCGCGAAGGTGATGGTGAAAACGATCCAAAGTACCCCCATGGCTCGGGCGTTACGCACATAGTTGGTGTGGTAGATTTTGGCTGCCTCCTGAGCAGGAAGCATGGCGAGAGGAGGAAGAGGTTCTCAAAAAAAGCTCCTCGGAATATCTGACGTGAAGGAGTTAAAAAGTTAACGAGTGACCGCCTTTACTTTTCTGTTCAAAAACATCCACCGACAAAGTGCTCATTCTTTGGTAAGTGCTTGGTCCAATGAGACTGAAAGAACTCCGGTGGTTGTCTTTGCTTGTGGAACGCACTGCAAAACCACGGACAGCTCCCGCTACTGAAAACACACCTGTATGAGAGACGCACTCCCATTTATCTGCCCTGCAAAGGTGAACAGTCCCAGAAAAAAACTGCATGCCACGGCAGCAGGAGGTTATTCTCCACTGTGCTCAAAGAGAGGATGTTTTTTCTTCCCTTTACTTTACCTGGCAGGGGGTTCCTCTGGGAAAGCTGTGGTACACCGATAATAAATGATTAATGGTTAAAAGATCCGCTGGACAGAGCAACACAGTATGAGCCTTTACAGATGGCAAGCAAAGCTCTTTCACATGTAACAGCATAGGTTACTTAATCGGTTTTCTTTTCTTTCTTTCTTTGTTTCTTGTAACTATGGCACTGATGTAGTATTCATATCTTTTACTTGGGTAAACACGCTGTACTAGTACAAGAGTAAAAAAAGAAAGGAAAATACAGTCATGTGGAAAAGACTATGCAATCCTATGAAAAACTAAGTCCACTGTTTTGTTAAGAATTAAGAGGGTAAGTAGCAGCCAGGTGCTGCTAAACAAATACATTTTATTAACTGGTCATCAGTAAGTGTGACTGCCTCTATAAAAGCAAAGGTTTTGGCAGTTTGCTGGTCTGGAACATTCACAATGCCACACACTTCCCAAGAATTGACGTCCCAGCAAATTCACCCCAAGGTCAGACTGTCAATGATCAGAGAATTTGCAAAAAAAAAAAAACAACCCCAAGAGCTACATCTCAGACTCTACAGGCCTCAGTTAGCGTGTTAAATGTTAAAGTTCATGACAGCACAATTAGAAAAAGACTGAACAAGCGTGGCTTGTTTGGAAGGGTTGCCAGGAGAAAGCCTCTTCTGTCTAAGAAGAACATGATAGCATGGCTACGTTTTGCAAAGTTCCATATGAACAAACCACGAGACTTCTGGAACAATGTCCTTTGGACAGAGAAGACCAAAATGGAGATGTTTGCCAATAATGCACAGCACCATGTTTGGCAAAAACCAAATACAGCATATCAGCACAAACACCTCATACCAACTGTCAAGCACAGTGGTGGAAAGGTGGCTTGTTTTGCAGCCACAGGACCTGAGCACCTTGCAATCATTGAGTCGAACATGAACTCCTCTGTATACCAAAGTATTCTAGAGTCAAATGTGAGGCCATCTATCTGACAGCTACAGCTTGACTGAAACTGGGCCGTGTAACAGGGAAATGATCCCAAACACAGCAAATCTACAATAGAATGTCTGAAAAAGAAAAGAATCAAGGTGTAGCAATGGTCCAGTCAAAGTCCAGACCTCAACCTGACTGAAATGCTGTACTGGGACCTTAAGAGAGCTGTGTATAAATGAATGCCCGCAAGTATCAATGAAGTGAAGCAACGCTGTAAAGAAGAGTGGGCCAAAATTCCTCCACAACGATATGAGAGACTGATACAGTCATAGAGAAAATTATTACTTCAATTTGTTGGTGCTAAAGATGAGTCTACAAGCTACTGAATCATAGGGTGCACTTAGTCTTTCACAGGACTCTATGCAATCCTGTGAAAACTTTCTTCTTCACATGACTGTAGGCTACTGAATACAGAAAAATGTCCACTGTGAATTGTGTAATAATTAATGTATTCGTTTGCTCTGTAGTAAAAATGCAGTGTAGTAAAGAGTTCAATGTTTGTTTCTATTTGTAGCAAAATTTTAGCATAAAGAAGCATGAAAAAAGTACCTCAATACTGCACTTAAGCACAGTACTTATGTCAAAGCATTCTGCTCTGACAACAAATGTGCAAAAACTCTGACATATTTGTTGACCCACATCAGCATTCATATTTTAATAGATTCACAAATATATTCATATTAATAGTCTGTTCATAATAAATGGTAGGGTGCTAGGATAATTCTTCTGTCACTGATCAAGGCACCGGCTTTCCTCTTGGCCTGTACCTGGTCGCTGCACAGTGCTCACTGCTCCTAGGGCGGGTTACATAGAGAGGATGAATTTCTCCAGGGTATGAAGACATCTTATCGTGCCCTTACCCTGAAGACTAAAGAATGTGAGATTTTACAATATAATTTTGGTTTTTGTGGCAAAGTTGACATAACGTCCCTCAGATGAACAACCAGGGTTTAAAGAGGGATGTGGTCACTGCAGCTTTGTTTGCACGTGCTACTGATGGAGTGATGGAAAGAGACGCAGTGACGTCTGCGAGATATTTTTGGATGTGCTACAGTCAAACACTAGATGGAGCTACAGAGCTGCAGTCTAATCTAACCTTCACATCTTTGCTGTATACCTGAATCTATCTTTTTCTCTTTTTGGCCCTCAGTACATCTCAGACAGCTTCCAAGTTACCGGATGTTTTCACAAGAAATCCTGAGATAAACTAAAAATGAGTGAGGTTTTTGTGTTTTGGTTGGTGTGAGATAGAAACATTCAGATCTTGAGTCAGGGACGTACCTGAGTATTAACTACCTTTTTGTAGAATGATGACTTTATGAATAATGAAAACCTACAGACCAAACAGCAAAACTGCTGCATTTACTGCAGCAAGAATAAATCGTTATGTCCGAGAAAATCGTAGGAAATCGAAAAATGTTTGTGGTGCTTGGTACACACGTGCAGTCTTTTCTGCAGTGCATTTCTTAAACAAAAGTTAAAACATCATCACAGTGCTTTTCCCTGCCTTTGTTCTCAGTGTTGGCCCACACACTGCTGGACTGTGAAAACACATAAATGTATTGACTTAAAGAAGCCTTTCTTACAGTGCTGACATATTTGATCTCGTGTTAACCTTTTAGGTTCTACTCAGTCAATTCTTGAATACACAAAGCTCCTAGCAGACTAAAAAAAAATTCAACTTACTGCCTGATTTTGGACCCAAAATCCTTTTCTTTTTTTTTTTTTACCTGAGAATGTCACAAATGCTACATTTGTTCAAATTTAGATTAGCTCCTTTTACATTGTGTTTAAAAATGTTTTTTCTCCTGTCGATCTGGAACATGTAACCTGTGACATATAGAGCTCCAGCGGTGTGCGTGTCTTTGTGCGCGTACGAGTGTTGGTGCAGGCGTGTCGTTGCACTTAAGCTTTATTAAGTGATGCAGCCCCGGTGTGAGACGGAGGCTGTTTATAATCAAGTTATTTGGAGCAGCAATCCAATTTTCCAAGACAGAATGGAATGAGATTTTGTGCATGTGTGGCAGTGCATGTGTTTTGGTGTGATGTTTGCACATGAGATGAGGCTTGGGATTTCATGCTTTCTTTGTGTGTTGTTGTTAAATAGTCTTTTTATGTCTCTCTCCCTCTCTCTCTCTCTCTCTAGCTTTATGTGTGTGTGAATGACTTAGTTTGCTCTGTGAATGCATTATGTGATCCACAGTGGAGAAAAGACAGATCATAAACAAGACCCAACGTATGCTGTCCTGTCGCAGACTTTGATCAAATAAATAAATACAGTCTAATTTACTGAAATTGTAACAGTTAATTGTATTCTGTTATCAAAATTATCTGTAGATTTCAGGCTGTATGGCTTCAAGGAGAATTCTTGGGTCTGGTGATGCTCCTTGTCACCCAGTCTCCCTATTTTCTGGCTAAGGTGGAGCCTAAGGGTGTGCGTAATTAACCCTTTCTATCTTCTTTAGTCCAATGCGATCTGAGAGCCTCTGCCAGCACAAAGAGGCTTTTCTGCCATTTCAGCATCTCTTCCTGTCCCTTTCTTCCTGCCTGCTTTAGAGGCAGTTTCCATAGAAACAAGTTGCAGGATGCCCTTAGAGAGACAAGATGGTAGGTGATGGGGTAAGATGACAGCAGAAGTTGAGCAAATGAAATAATTAGCTAGTTATGATGATTTAATGAGTACTTTTTTTTGCCTTTTACATATACTGATGTGCTACAAACATCCACATTTAAACAGTCAGGGCAATTTGTTCCTTGAGCTTGGGGGTCTATCTGTCTCATGTCAGCACGCACAGATGGACTCTGTCTTTTCAGAATGTGTGAGTAAAAGAAAAATGCATGCAATGAGCTTGGGGCAGAGGACTAAAGAACAACCACCCCTTGTTGACCTCCTCATCTCATCTCTCTCTCTCACACACAGGGTTTGACATCGTGTGAAGCAACAGTAACTCGGTCAATGAGTGTCTCTACTTCGCTGTAACGCCCCCAGGCTGCAGGAGCCACTCAGCCTATAAGCCATCCTCCACTCCAGCCGCCGCCCACTCACAGCCCAGCAGGAAACATCAGAGCTGGGGTAGAAACGACCAAAGTGCGGGTCAGTAAGTGCCCTGAGGAAGGAAGCTGAAATGCAGGTCTACTTTCTAGTGGATCATGTCCATGAGTCATAACTGATCATTCACAACCGTTATATCACGCTTTCACTGATGATCACTATGTGAACACATACACATGATCATCCATGCTGTTCTGGGCTCCAGCAAATGTATCCTTGAAGTAGAGTTCATTACTTTTTCTAAATGCTGTTAAAGGGAAAGTGTGCTAATCAAAGTAAAGTTAACTGCTAGGGACTGCTGCTGCATCTGTGAAAAGTTATCTTAATGGATACCAAGCAAGCCCTATAGCTATTATTCAACTCCTGGGCTGGGACCCTTGTTGCATATCTGTACTTTCTCTCCTTATGGTTCCCATCCTTTGGACTCACTGTGACAGAGGATGGTGTTTAGCATATGGATTATGTTGCCATGACTGAGCCATGCTTGCCCTTTCCCCCGTGTGTGTCTTTGTGCTAAATTTAGCTAACTGGTAGCCTTATATTAACCTTGCAGACATGAGACACAATTTCAGACTATACTTTCAATTCAATTCACACCTACAGACGAAATCTAGAATCACCAGGGAAGAAGCCGGAGTACCCGCAGAGAACCCAAGCAGGCACAGGGAGAATATGCAGACTCCACACAGGAAGGCCCCATTCTGTGTGGATTAGAACCCAGGACCTTCTTGATGTGAGGTGAAGGTGCTAACTACCACACCACCGTGCCACCAGCATAATGACATATAAATAAAATACTAGAATTTCACCTTCTGAAACGGGAATGCAGACATCTTGGATGGGCTTTTACTACATTACGTGCGCCACAAACACAGTGGAGAGGTCCAGTTCAGTGAACTGAATTAGCTGAAATACTTACTGTCTAGTAAATGGTTAGTAGTACAGTCGCCTGCGTTGGCATCTACCCGATAGTCACAGCGGCCATGCCCTAACAATGCAAACTTTAAACCTTAATAAAATTGAAATAAGTTAGTAATAAAACAATTCATCCCCTATATATTTGTTATGAATGGGGAACTAAGCAGTAGAGAGGAAGCGACTTATTTGCAGCCAGTTGTAAACATTTTTATATCTCCTGCAAAACTGGACATTTTAACATGGCAATCTAAAGGAACTGACTCACTTTTGGTGTCAGCCTCCAGTGGCCATTTGGGGAACTGCAGTTTTTGGAACTTGAGCGTCCCTTCCAATTTTTAGCCACAGAAGCTGCCGCTATCAAGTGTTTTTAACATTGCTCTGCTGATATAGTAAAAACATTCTTTACTTCTATCGGTCATGCTCTGTAGGATGATGGGACAAATTGCTGTTGGGGGGGGGGGGGGGGGCCCCGGCCAAAAAA
>VUQI01020921.1:0-11119 GCA_015106735.1 Paratilapia polleni | reverse complement strand
TATATATATATATATATATATATATATATATATATATATATATTTATGGTATAGTATTGAATAGTATAGTATAGCATATTATAGTATAATATAGAATAGTAGAGTATAATATATAATAGCACAGTAAAGCATGGAATAATACAAAATTGTGTAAATTAGTATAGCATAGTATAGAACAGTATTAGGATCTAAAAGTCAGGATATAGGTGTTGGATAATATAGTATAGTACAATATATGATAATATAGTAGAGCATAGTACATTATATAGTATTTAATATAAAAGTATGGTGTACTATGTAATAGTATAGGATAGCATATTATAGTATAATATAGTATTGTACTGTATATAATAGTGCAGTATAGAATAGTATAAGATAGCTTATTACAGTATAGTATAACATCACATCTGTATTCATTGATGGTTGGAGGAAGTTATTGATTTAATTTATTAATTATTCACTTTCATTTGTATTTCTGGGTAAAAGTTATCGTACATGAATATTTGTACCAAATTGTGAGTGGGGCAGTGATTAGGGAGAGACCGTCTAGTGTTAAAGTTTCAATGGTGAATTGAATATTTCCACCAGTCCATGAAGGCAGCATTACCCCCTCCAGTTTATGTTCTCAGCGCTCATTCAGCGTGATCGCTCAGAGAAGCGGTGTGGTTGCAGAGAAGCGCGCATATGCTTCCCTCATAGACACTTTAAACAGGATGTAGCGACCGAGACAGACCACGGAAAGAAAAAAAAAGCGTGTGATGTGACACACACCAGGGAGACAGAAATGACCGCCACAGTACAGGAAAAGAAGAGGACAGGAGGAGTCCCGATGAGGCACCTCACCGCCGGCAGGTCTTGACGGCTGCTCCCGCTGACCCGAGACACCCACCGCCGCCGCCGCCGCAGCAGCAGCGCACGGTTTACACATACTGAAAACAGCACATTAGCCGAAATATTCCGCCGGTGAACCTTGAAAGCGACCATGGCGAGCCAGGGCGACTGCTGTGTGAAGGTTGCGTTGAGGTAAGCCTCCGACGTCTGCCTGTTGGAAATCTGCCGACCTTAGCAGAGCACGTTTGTGTCTGTGCCTCCTGGCGATAAATGAAATGCATCATGCACACCTATAGTCTCGCTTTGGCTTTAACACTCCCTGATCTCTGTGTTCATTTCTCGGAGACAGCAGATTACAGAGCTACAGAGAATACTGTTCCACCTTGTTTTATAATACATGGGTGGTGCTCTGCACACTATTGATAAGGCAAAGCATGTGTTTGTGCCACGCTATGTCCATACGGCTGTTTTCATGTTGGGGGGCACAAGTTCTCCACACAGCGCCTTGCATTCGTGATTTAACATTGGGTGAAGTGACAAGGACAGCTGCAGCCAGGTGCAGGGAGGAGAATGGGCGTTTCTCTCCTAACCAATTTTTCTGTAATTATTCTTACATGCAGCTACCTGCATCCTCACCATATCTAAACAGGGTCTAGTCAACACCTTACATGTGCATGGCTGAGTTTGGTCCATAACCAGGTTAAAAGCAGCAGTATTGTTCTGCTTAAAAAAAAAAAAAAGCCAAACTGCTACTGCAAATGAATCGAGCACAAAGAGAATCTCTCCTTCAGAGCTGATCATTCACTGCCTTTGTTGGATTGGGGAGCAGAGAGAATTGGTGTGAGGGAATATTGGTAGCTCATCAGTTTGCGTGTGTGTGTGCCAAAAATAAATTTTGATTCAAAGTGATCATAATAAGTGAGCATGTGCTGGCACTTGCTGGGTGGCAGCCTCTAAAACTGCGTCTGTAATCATGCTCGTTTTACAGCGTATGAATCTGAGGCGGCGGTCTGACGGACCCACAGTCCAATTAACTCAGAGCCTCGCAGACTGTCACATCAGCCAGTGACTCCCTGTTGGTTGTACTGTGTCATGATGAGAACCCATTAGGAGTTATTTCGAGTAGTGCAGATGCAAAGAAACTTGGTTTAACACAGGCATCATTTTACCCTCTCAAACTGTGCAAATGGTAACCAACTACAACATAGTGAACAGCAACTATTCTTCATCAAGTACCCATTTGAGGTCCTCATATCCCAATCCGGGATCCAGTGATTGACCTAAGTGGGGGTTGAGAATGGGGGTTGGCCCGGCAAAGCAGCCTTTTAAGATGAACCTTAAAACCGATGGCCCCATTTCCCCAGGGGAGGCTTCAGCTGCCTCATTGTCAGCCACCGAGTGAGTCTCCTTTGTGCTCGTTCACAGTGACAACTGTAACAGGAAGTGTAGAGTAGGTGGTGCTGACAGAAAAAGGTGAAAAGGGAAGCTATATAGGCCGCTGGTGGCTGCTGCTCCACTGAAGTTATTGAATCGAGCTGTGAGACCAGCCGAGAGGCTCGTTGGTGTGTAAATGACTCAGTGAGGGTGATAGACCACACTTAAATTCTGCCTTTCGCTCTTTCTTTCTTTCTTTTTTCTTGTGTGCGTTTTTTTTTTTAACATTATCATCAGTTTGTAAGCATAGTTGCATTTCTTTGTTCACAAAGGAAGGTCAAATCTGCCGAGTGGCATTATATTCACAACAGTACCTTAAAATCAGTTTTATTCAATTCAATTCAATTTTATTTATATAGCGCCAAATAACAACAACAGTCGCCTTGAGGCACGAACGCCTCGTTGTAATCAAAGAGGGGCTAAGTAATTACATGTAATTACTCTGTTGGGTGAGCCGGCACTGCTCCTTTTCATCATGTATGATCTGTGTGCGTATTTGCATGCCCTGTGAGTGCCACAAGAAGTGTGTGTGCGTTTGACAGGAAATGGGAAGCACGCAAATAAACACATGGAAAAGGATAACTTCCTGCTGAATAAGCAATGTTTTTCCCGACGACCTCCGAGCTTCTTTTATTCCAAGAGAAAGTCGGCCTTTGATAAGAGAGGATGGTGTTACTTGCTCTCTTCATGCGTTGCCTTCGGGCAGACTGCGCACAGCTCAGAGCTTATGCCTGCATGTGTGAAGATGCATTTCGAGGGCAACGAGGTTGTCATGAGGGCCAACAAACACACATATGCTGTCTCGAGATGTCAGCATCCACTTCCTGAATGTCTGCACTGCCTTCCCTAAACAATGCTCATATGACCAATGACATGACCTACAATGCCGCACTCAGACTCGACTGCCTGAGGAATGGATTGGATCCGTACACGCGCTTAAGTGAATGGATCTGCATTGCAGACATGATCAGATGCATGTAATGTAACTCAATCCTAAACGGCTGTCGTTAAATTGCCCCTGGCTTGGCTTTTGCATCTTTGTCCGACTGCATGTATTTACAGTATCACCTAAGTCTGATGCAAGCAGGCTATAAGGATCAGTAGACTCCCCTAGACTCACTCACCATCACATTCATACACACACACAGACGTTCAGTCTCCCACTCTTGCTGATTTTATGTTGAGTGCTGCATTTGCCCCACATTGAAAGCTTTATGTCAGGACTGGCTCTGAGTGCGAGTGGGTGGCACTATAAATGTCAATAACTCAGCTTTTTCATGTGTGCACGCATGTTTGGTGTAACTTGACGTGAGAGTTATGAGCAGTGTGTAAATTTCCATTTGCATATCGATCTCTGGCCCCTGCTGTTTATCTCTGTGCAGCTCCCTGCCATTTACTCATTTCAGAAATCGAGTGGCCTGTCTGCTGCTGAAGTGCTAAGTCAGCCTCCATAGCTGGGTAAAAATAGACTCAAAGACAAATCTGTTTAATGCTGTTGTGGTCCCTGAACCTGTGACTGTTACTAGATGTTCTCACCATAACAGACTTTCTCCTTAAGGCTCTTCTCTCTGTCTAATTTGAACTCTACTACCCCAAAATGGCCCACGGAGTCTTTTAGGAGGCGAATCCTGTGTGTTTCATGCTTTTGTGGTTCAGGGTGATGACAGTAATGAGGCTGAATGGGAAAAAAATAGAGCATAAAATATTCAGTGTTCTTTCAAACCCTACAGGTGGATGACTGGGCTGTTGCAGACAGTTATGACGCAGACCATTTTAGCTAAAAGGCAATGAGAGTTCAGCTGAGGAAACAAAGATTAGCCTTTTTATCTCTAGAACTCTTAACGTTGTACTGATCAGTCAATCTAAAAGAGGTCTCTGCAGAAGTTTTTCATAAATCCACTAATGTGCTCCACCGGCTTCAAAACAAAACAGGAGTAGCAGAATACAAGTGCGGAAGTGGCCCCTCACAGCTGATACACAAAGGCTTTAAGTGGGAGTAAAAAAAAAAAAGTTGAAAACTTTTGTTGTTGGACGTATGTCCTGTGTAGGCTACCAGTCTCGCCTGTTTCCTGTGTGTGTTAATAGTTCGCCACACAGGCTTTGTCTGGGTTATAACCTCCCAAGGGGGTTGCTGCTAAAATGGCTGGATTTGGTGGGAAAAGTAAGTGTGTGTGTGTGTGTGTGTATGTGTGTGTGTGTGTGTATAGAAGAAGTTATGAGCCTACAGTAGTGTATTTACTGGTCACAGGGTAGTGCTGCAATGTAATCTCCTCATGACAGGATTCTTACACTTGGTCTCGACATTTACCACCCCCCAAACACATCGACCGCTGTTGATGGGAAAAGTGAAAGCAGTTTTGCTTTGTTGACGAGCCTCTGAAGTTGTCGGTGATTTCGATTCGAGGGAGGGAAGAGGAGCAGGAAATGTAACAGAGCACACGCCCATGTTGTCCATCCACAGCTGTGCATCACCTCCTCCTCATGCCTGCCTGGTGGTGGTCACATGATGTTGTGAATTTTTTTTAAAATTTATTTAATTTGTTGTTACCCTTCAGACTGACCTAATGGTACTGTGTGAGTGTTTTTTTGGCAAGAGTGCTGAAGAAGCTGTCAATGCATGTACTGCACGGGCAACTGAACAAGAGTGGAGACCTAGACACAGTGATGTGCAGAAATCAGTAATACTGGGTGTTTTGTTCATCAGCCATTTATCACAGTACACCTGTTGGATAATCTGGCTCTGCAGGCTCAGGGGCTTGACAAAGATTGTGTCCGACTGAAGTCTAAAAGGTCTGCAGAACAAAGAAGTTAGTGAGGCTGTCAAGCTGCACTTCTTAATCCTGGTTGCCACACAGTCACATAAGTCCTTTTAATTACACATCTGATATCAGGTGTACAATAGAGTCATATGATGTTGTTTCCAAACTGTCAGGGAAGTGATGTTTGTGTGCTGAAGACAGAATGGAATTCATTGCACTGTAGTTTATGTCAGATGTATTTGATCAAAAATATTTGGGTCATGCATGGGCCATGGACTTAAAATGAGTTGTGCAAGCCATCCGTTGATGACTTTGCTCTGGTTAAGTGCATCAGTACTCCCAAATGGTGTGCTGCTGTTGCAGAATGACTTCCTGTAAGGCTGCTTTTGGACCATCCACACTTCCTGCTCACTTCCTGCTTTGTGAGCTGCTGTGTTTTCATTAAGGCTAAAAGAAAGTGTGAGGCTAAAAGAAAAATAGACCTGAAGTCAAGCCTCGGGCTTTTATTGAAATGCTTTCTGAGAATAAGTCTACGGCTCTGTTGGATTCGTCCGAGTTAAAATGGAAAATACACAGTTACGTCATTTTAAACTTCCCTCTCTTGCTCAAGCTCATCTGCATTGTGTGCAAAATAAACGCTGCAATGTGACCAGCTTTCTCCCTTCCCCAGCTTCTTCTACCTCCCATTTGCCCACTCTTGCACAGACACACACTCACGGACACACACAAACAGATCTGTATTTGAATTTATCCATTTGAATTCATTAAGCAATGAAATGGCGCTTCAGTCCAGTTCAGCATTTGCCTTTATGTGTTATCAGCGTGTCATCGTATGTCAGCTGGACCTCAAAATAATTCTGCTTGGACACAAGGACCCCCTTTTTACAGCATCTATTGTCAATATAGAAAATAATTATCCTTTTTTCAACGTTTCAGACTTTCTGTGGTCTGCACATTTCGATAAATCAGTTTGCCAGTCTGTGTGTGTTGACATTGTTGTGGTCACTGGGACTGTGTGTGTGTGTGTGTTTGGAGGGGGAAGGGGGTTAGCAGAAGCCCTTTAAACAGAGCACCTCTTGGGTGAGCGTAGACAGAGGACACAGTGTGAATGAGTCTGATGTCACTGCAGGTCTTTGTGCGCTCTGCTGAGCTTGCACACACACAGACACACACATATACAGATAAAGACACACACACAAAAAAAGCCAGAGAATTGGAGGGTAGATATGGATGAAGTCCAGACTATATTTTTAGAGAGGAAGGGGATGAAGAAAGAGAGAGAGAGAGAGAGAGAGAGAGAGAGAGGCTTGTAGAGTCAGTTTCTGATGTCCTCTTTGTTTTATAAACTGCTCTCCCTCTTCTGAAAAGAGCAATTCTTCCTGCAATTCAACATAATTAATACAAAGAAAAATCAAAGAGGAAAAGCGACAGAGGAGGATGGTGGGCAGAGCGGGGTGGAGTACGAAAAGGAGCAAGTGTCCCGTCTGTTGTCAAAGGAGCTACTGTAGCGTGCAAATATGAGTTGCTACATAAACGTGCAGTCAGTGTGTTTGTGTGTGTGTGTGTGTGTGGGTACGAGCGCCATGTGTGTACGTCTGGGCATCGTGTGTATGAATAATTTGGGCGCAGCCGCACGTGTTTGCTATGTTCCCGTGGAGAGAGGAAGAGGCAGACGGATGGAGAGCCATAGGTGTTCTGTCTAGACTGTAATGAAAACCTTATTTACTTCTCTGTTCTTTCTAAACAATCTGAAATGATATTCTCTTCTGCTTTTGTAATCTGTAAACTGGATGGGAGTGATAGGAGTTCAATAATTTTACTTCTTCCCACTCGAACACTTTCTTTAACACAGAGGTACACTAAGATTTTTCCTCAGCCTCTAAAAAAATAGTGTACCCCTGTCAGCAGGTCAGCAGTTTTATGACAAAGCTTTACTGTGCTGTGTATTTCTTAAATAGATTTGTTCAGGTTCACCGTGTTCTCCCCTTTGAAGTTATTAAAGTGGATTTTTTCCTAAACTGCAGAACTTGTAGATATTAGAGATGTGCGCATCCCTACATTTGGGTACTATTATACGTTTGTGAATGTGTCAGTAGAGCTGTCTGCTGTGCTCACGTAAAGGGGTGTGATGCGTGTGTTTGTGACCAGCTGGCCCATAATCACCTTCACAACGTTAAGTAGCTTAATCACTGCTGGCGTTTGTGTCTCTGAGTTTGTTTTGGGTTATTGTGTGTGAATGGAGGGAGGTGTCAGCAGGGCAAGGCTTTAAACTCGCTGAAAAAAGTAACAGAAGAAATGTGATTATCGTGTACAGTTCAGTTACAGTGCAGTGGAGTTTTATCGTGTAATATTTAGAAACAACTTTCCTCCCAGTGTTTGTTTTTAACTGCTAATTAGTGAATGTTAGCATGCTGACACACTAAACTAAAATGAACAGGGTAAACATTTTGTCTGCTAATGTCCAGATTGAATTAGCAAGACTTTGTTGAAAACAGAAGCACTAAGCGCTAAGAACAAGTGCCTGGAAACACTCGGAGGCCTTGCATGATAAAAGCTGGTGACATTATTTAGCATAGCGAGCGATGTGCTATCACGTGGAAAGACAGAACATGGCTCAAACCTGGATTGTCCTTGTTTTAGGCCTCTAGAGGGTATTGTGACAAACTAACACTTGTTATCACATGTAAAATTGATATCGAAGGCACGTTATCAGTCGTTTATTTGACAGAGGAGTAACAGTAGCATTCATTCTAAGAAAACTGTGGGCTCTTCTGCCTTCTCAGGGAAATATTTTTATCTTTAGCTGTCAAATGCTATTTTTATCAGTTTGTCACTAGGTTTGTCTGGGTAGGTTGTGTACAGTGAGTTTGTTAGTACTTATTTGTTGAAAACAGCTGGCTGGCTGCTGAAAATTTTACTGAGCTCACTGAGTGTAAAGCATTGTCCAAGGCAACTAAAACTCCAGTTTTCTTGTAAAAAGCCAGCTGTGTTTGTGCCACCACCACCCTGCCTGTCTCCTACTGCACATTTTGTTTTGCTTTTAAAGTGGAAATGCTCCTGTGTTTCATTTCAGGAACGCTGCCATGGGTCCTTTCAGACAGGAACAAGTCACCAATATGACTGAACATTGATCAATGCGATAACTTGGGCGAATGACCAGTCACTTTGTTGCAGTATCACATCATTTAATCAAATTAACAATCATGATTCCAGAGTGAAAGTACTTTTTTTTTTTTAATCTAACCTTTTACACATTTGCCTATATATTAATGAAATAAATCTTCAGCCACTGGCTAGGTTCACATACCTACAGACAGACAGACATGGCGACTGTGGCCGCATTAGCACTCAGTGCTGCCTGACAGAGTGGGAGACTGGCCTGGTGGTAATGCTAACCTGCCCTCCAGGGAGGCAGACAGACAAGCAGAGTCATGGCAGCAGTCTGCAGCTCAGCGGCGTATGTTATGCACTCTGCGTTAGAGAATAAAGGGGAACAAAGGGATCTGTGTGTGTGATTATGTTTGGCTTGTGACCTTTATTAAAGTAATAATACCTCTGCGTTTGATTCTTAGTATTTTGCATGTTTTTTTGGGCACTGAGATCAGTCGAATCTTTTGAGAAATTCACAGATAATCACACATCTGTTTCACAGTTGACATGTGAAATGCAAAACAACATTTCAACAAAAATACTTTGCATACAGTGTCATATTTAAGCACATGTTACATGTGATCAATATAACACATATGGATATAAATTTCACATGTATTCATATGATGAAGAACCCTGAATAACCCTGGATAAGTGAGAAGAAAATATAAACAAGCACATTTTGGCTCTTTGTCTTTGTTAAAGGCTGCTTAACAAAGGGCTCCTTTCAAGTTTTGATCCTCTTGTGAATTCACTGCTTGGTCTCTCAGTTCTACTGTAGTGACACACTGAACTAGTTAGTTTGTGATCTGTCCCTTTAATATGTTCCTAACACTTCCCATTTTATACTTGTTCCCATGGCATACTATAGTAATGAAATACAAAGCCATGGTCGTGTAAGGCATCCATCAAAAAGCCTGCAATCTTAATCTCTCTTCCAGAAGTAGAAATTAATTTGAATCAGGCAGCATGACACCTCTCTGACCTTGACAAGACTGTCTGTCATGAAAATGTAGGAAAGGAAGCTAATTTGATTCTTTCTCGTGCCCCCACCTCCCCCCACCGAGCAGCAGACAGAGCAGATGAGCAGGAGGGGGAGGAAGGGGAAATGAGGAGGGGGATGAGGAAATGGGGTAGGGATTGACCCAGAATTAGCTCAGATGATGCGTACTGATGTGGCCCTGTAACAATGAGAGATGCTCATCTGAAACTGAATGACGAGCGCTTGTCTTTGACAGTGGTGAGAGGTTAGTTTCTCACTGAGTGGCACAGTCATGATCAATACTGAGCTGAAAATAAATGACATTTGCACTGGTTTTACAAAAAGTAAAAATCCTCTATTATTACGCTGTCAGTAATAGTATTATATACTGTACGTATTCAGATAAATACAACCCAGCTAAGACTTTAACATGAAAGGCCTTTAAGCATGATGAATGCTTCTGTCTATGTGAGAAGCTGGAGGGCAGGTATGCTCTGACAGCAGATAAATGCAGTCTGTGATGGCTTAGTTTTTAAAGTCTAGGCCAAAGTGTTTCACAGCCAATGTTTCATACGTGGTCTGCTCAGCTTCCCACTAAGCTCTGCCCTACTTTACCTGATAATATCAGCTTTAAAAATGGGGTTTTTGAGACTCTTAAGTGTCTCAAATGTCTTACTGTGAATTTCTGGTTCCAGTTCTCATTTTCTTTTTTGATATCCTGGTTATGTTATTATGGGACATGAACATTTATGGATTCATTCAGCTTCAAGGACAACTTTCGATGACAGTCTGTGTGTTTTGAAAATAAATTCCTGATGGAGATGAGGAGAGATAAGAATTCAGCAAGTGTTTCTTGAAGAGTCGACCTAGCTCTTTCCAGACAATGTAGGACAGCCCCGTCCTTGAAGTCTGGCTCGGTTAAGGAAACGCTCATGTTAACACGGATGGGCCAGTTCACTTATTCGTGCTCTAGCATGCGACCCTGCATGCTAAGTCAACCAGTCAAACCAATGTGCACAGAGTATGTGAACCCTGCTCTCTCTTATCGCTTGTTACCAATTGGCAGCGGCGCCTCGGGCTACAGGGTCGCCAGTCTGTGAGGTTAGTTTGATAGATAAGGTTAACCTGAAGGAGGCTGTGAACTGTGGATCACATGATTTGCATGTTTGTGTGTGGTGGTGAGTAAACTGCTTGTACAATAGAACATAAATGCTTAAATGGTCAATCCAAGTTCATCTATTGATTAGGTGGGTTTTTGTCTAGTGTAGTTATTGCTCTCTCTCACTACATCCAAGCAGCGACAAAACATAACAGATTTTGTGAAAAAGGCACACTTTGCTTATTTTGGTGTGAAATTGGGCGACCAAGACAAGCCATGGGCACCTCATTCAGTTTGCTGGGCGTGTGTTGAAAACCTCCGAGCACGGACTAAGGGAAAGAGAAAGAGCTTGGGTTTTGGTACTCCAGTGGTATGGAGGGAGCCACAGAATCACTTTAATAACTGCTGCTTCTGTTTAGTCAATATTTCTGGATACAGTTCTAAAACTAAATCATCTATCAGTTCCCCTAACCTGTCATCAGCAATGAGACCTGTACCACATTCAGATGAAATACCACCTCCCATTTTTACTGGCTTAGTTGATGAGAGAGAAGAGTCTGATGATGTTTGGTCTCCAGATGCACAACATTGTAGTGGTGAAGACTTTGAAGATCCATCTTCTAGTAGCTCATCTTCACCCTCCAGTTATTCACTCAGCCAGAGTTAAAGGACTTAGTACGAGATTTGGATCTGCCAAAGGAAGCGGCTGAGTTGCTTGGGTCTAGGCTCAGTGAGAAAAACCTCCCGGCTCCAGGAACCAAATTTTCTTTTTATAGGCATCGTGAGAAGGATCTTATTCCATTCTTTGAAATGGATGATGACTTTGTCTATTGTGTTGATGTTGAAGGTCTTTTGGGTGCAATG
>VUQI01020917.1:7027-17074 GCA_015106735.1 Paratilapia polleni | reverse complement strand
GGTGCTATATAAATAAATTGAATTGAACTGAACTGAATGCAATTATCTGACCAATAATATGGCTGCTGTGCGGTTAATTGGACTAACAGACCGTCCAAGAAGTCTGAGCTCCAGTTTTGGTGCTCAGTGAAATTCTAGGATTTTGTTTGGACATTATTTGGCAGGTATCTCTGTCTGTGTGATGCTCCCATACAGTCCATACAGCCACTTCTGTCTCCAAGAAAACCAACATGGCAGCAGACAAAACACTAACCAGTGGATGATGGTCTGTGGTTGTACTGAACCATTGTGGGGAAGAGGGAGCTGAGCCAGAAGGTAAAGCTTTTGATTTACTAGTTAATCTACATTTCAGCCCTCACCTACAGTCATGAGCTCTGAGTAGTGACCGAAAGAATGAGATCATAGATAGAAGCGGCCAAATATTGAAGCTTAAAGTCGGTCGAAGCTGAGCTGCTGATCAAAGATTAAAAAGACCAACAGTTCAGTGTGTCCATCCGTGGGGAGGGTGGGGACACACTCATGATGTAAGGAGATTATGTCAGAGTCACAGCGAGGGATTAACCCATTAAAGGTCACGGTACTGTGAAATCACATCCAACCCCAGATTCATGCCACAGCTCTGATGTGTGGCATGAAGCCCAGTGAGTAACACCAAAACTGCAGACTGAGGCTCTGCAGGCTCGTTAGCATTAAAAGCTCTGTGACCCACATCAGCATCCACAGACAGCACAGGCTGTCCACCAAACTGAAACATCTCCGCTGCACAGTCAGGGCTACAGAAAAGGAAAAGCACACCCTGTATCGTGTTAAGGAGAAGCGAGAACGAGAACTGTAGGTTTGCTTCATCATAGCATAGTTGATTATTGATAGCGATTGAACTGTAACCCTGTCTGTACACGAGGAGAGAGTGTTAACATCCTTATTTCAGTCTTCTTTCTGGAGGTACCTGCTGACTGCAGGTACAGGAGGTCTAAGCGGCTACTTTTGTCTTTCTGTTATGGATCATTCACCAACTCTCCCACCTCCTTTTCTTTTCTTTAACGCTGTACTCTAAATACTTTGCTAGTTATAATTTTAGAAGTTTGGCTCTTGGCACTAACTTGACTCATTGTCAGATAATCTCTAAGCCTCACTAGGTGCAAAGTGTTGAAATCTGCACTGAACATTAAGGAATCCCTAAAAATGTTACCATCAACCAAAATAAATCATTTCCTACCCATACAAAAAACTTGAACTTTTAAAAATGAATGTCTCCACTATTTTTTGTTCACTTTCTTGTACTCATATATTGATGGTGGTATTAATATTGTTCTATGATCATATGTAGGTTTTTTATTCAGGTTTCTGAATAACAAACTGCTATAGATGTTCATAAACTTTTCAAAGATATCCTTACTGAATATTTTCATTCGTTTCATTTTTAACTGGAAAGTGTAAATATTCTTTGCAGATACGGAAACAATGCAAAAGTCTTTTGAAAATATATTTTTTGTGCTTTTCACTGGCTGTAACATCACACTCAGCAGTTTTATTTCATAGGGAGGAATCCGTCCTGTGTTCACTTCAAAATATCTATCTCAGTTCAATACACACAATATTAAACTATTTCAAACCTATTAAAAAACAACATCTGAGAACAGCTGGCAGGTCATGACATCAGAAACCAATTCAGAAAAGTTGATCATTTTTCTGGATGTAACTTATAGTATAATTTTGAAATACTGTATCTCAAACTGCACATTAAAACTGTAATAAACAAGATGGTCACTAAAACAGTAATGACATCCTGACATATGAGATCATGCACAATATGCACAATATCCATAAATCAGACTAACTGGACAGGAACAGCTTTCTTTTATCCTGCAGGTCAGACTGATCTGGGAGGGATGTTCTAATTTGTGATTCCAGCTGTTAAAGGTTGGTCTCTTTTCCAGATGTTTTAAGGGAAACTCCATCAGCTGACTGCAGGTGATCGTAGGTTTTGTTGTTAATTAGGTTTAATGCCAGAAATCAGAGTCATGAGTCAGTCAGGTCTGAAATCACAGACACGAAACCCTGATTTTCAGATTTTATGTGACTCACAGTCTCTGAGGATATCATCATCATCATCATCATCATCATCATCTCTGATGTCCATCTAGAATAAACAGCTAAAAAAAGGTTAGAAATCAGAGAAAAGGGTTTCAGAAACTGCCTGAGAAGCTGGTGTTTCTGATATCAAACCAAACTTTTGAAATCTTGTACTGACTGATTACAGGAACCGCTGGAGGACCTGTTCCAGGCTGATTTCATGTGAAGACGGCGGTGTCGGTCTGCTCTGTATCTGTTTACCCGGCTCTGTTGCTGCCTCTGCATTCATCCCTCCTTCCCTCCCTCCTTGTATTCTGCATCTTTTCAGCCTCGGTGGACAAAAGGTTTCAGTCAGCAGAGACGCTGAGAGCTCGCAGGCTGAACAAGGAGCCTGTTGAAGAGGCAAGGACAGCTCAGACTGCAGCCCCACAGATAAAAACTCTCCATCGGGGGAGTCCAAACACAGCAGGGGTCACATGGAGAGAACAGAAGTCTACAGTCCTGAGGCTAAAGGTCGCTCCAGACTGGCTGAGTGAGGAGAAACGAGTCAGTCCTAAGTGCAGGACTCATCAGTTTTTAAGAGTGATTCACAGAGGATTTTAGCTCCCAGATTAGGTACATTTGTTTGACCGCCTTCCTCCCAGTGTCAGCACCACTGGCTGGTGCTCACAGAAGTTTAATTCACTCACTCACACAGTAAAACTCTGCAACAAATCAAAGTGACTGATGCACAGCTAATTCTGAAATCCTGCTTATTTTGACCTCTGTCTAAACTTCAGATTTCAGAGCGGTGGTGGCGGACAGTCGAGTAATGTCGGTGCCATGTGATTAGCAGTGGTACACGTCTTGATTTTACTAAAGCCAGATTTCCCACCTGATTAAAGCTGCTCATACCCTGCCTGAGTACAGCTCATCTCTTCCAAACAGACTCAACTTATACTCGCCCATCCATTTCCTACCAGTGGTCTTAAACAGAGATGGCTGGACCTCCACATATCCATCCACTGCCTCTTCCTGGGGGATACTGCGGCATTCCCAAGTCAGATATAATCTCTGCAGAGCATCCAGGATCCTGGTTGGACTTTCCCAGAATACCTCACCTAGAAATATTTTTAAGTATTTTGCTCCTTTTTCCAGGCAAACAACTACATATTAGAGTAGGCAGGAAAACAGAGAAGCTTTTAATAAGGTTATTGATATGAAAGACAATTAATCTAAACTATGAAAGCATGTGAAAGCTTTCTGTGAAAAACTCATTCAATGAGCAGTAAAATGCCTGCAAACTTTAAGCAGTCACAGCTGTATGTTTCATTTACTGCTCTCCAACACACATTTTGTGCTCTGAAAGGAAAACTCGTGCAAATACAGCGCATATGCAGTAAGGCCACATAAATACCAGTATCCACGAGTTTCAGTGGCTAAAATGTCACTGCACCTCTTCACTAAATCCTCACAGTCGTGTCTGAAGACCAAAAGAGGGTTTTGTGCTGGAGCAGGTAGTAAATCTGACCCTAAGTGATAAAAGATGGAGCTGAGGTACCAGCACACTCTGTAGGCAGAGGACAGCTTTCAGGTATGATTTGATTTTGATGGACAAATAAAGAAAGAACATTTAATCAGTCTACTTCACATATCTGACAGTGACTGCTGGCTGCATTTTATTATAAGCAACAGGCCGAGAATATTTTTGATTTCAAGCTCAACTCACTGAAAACGTCCATTAAAACGTGCCGCAGTTTGGACACGCCGCTCTGTACGAACTAGCAGCCACACCAGCAGGCCATTATCTGCTCTGCACACACCAGAAAATGTTTGCTTTTGTTAATCAGCTGAGAAAAGAGTGGAAAAGCAGAAAGTGTTCCTGCTGGCCCTCCTTCCTCCCTCCTCCTCATCCCTCCATCCTGTCAGTGAATGGAGGAGGTGAAGCGTCTATTCATTCCTCCTGGGAAGGTAATTAGCCACAGTGGTCTGCAGATCCACCAGACTGAAGCTGCTGCTGCTGCCAAAGTTTAGTCCACAGAGAAAGAGTTCCTCACGCAGGAAGCAGACTGTTTACTCATCAGAAGCTGGGAAACCTTCTCACCTGTCCCGCTCTCTACCTGTAGTGTTTCCTGAAGACCAGCTCCCGTCATTAAACAGATCCAGCCATCATTTACTGGAAAACAGGGAGAACAGATACTAAAGGAAGTTTTGGACTGGCTCAGTCTATGTTTTCTCTCTTTTTGAGTCCTGCTCTGGTCCAGTGTTGTCAGGTATTTTGCTCTGTTTGGTCCAGTCAGGTAGCGTCAGGTATTCAAGCCCTCGTTTTTCTCCAGAATTTTCTGGGTTTTGTTATGTTCTGTCTTATGCACTTTATTGTACAACACAAGCATTTAATCAGTTTCTTCTCCATATGTTGGTAATTTTTCTGCAGGCCTTTTGGCAACATCTTTCTTTCCATGAACATGCACTATGTACTGGCACTGCACTGGCTGAAAAGAGCTAATGGAGGTCACTGGTTAATTTTTCTTTACATACTCCCAGCATGCTTACTGCGGCAGCCCAGCTTTAAAGACTTCCTGTTTGCCTGACAGATGACGACTTTATGAGGGTGCCGCAGCTTCATTCTGCTCTGCTGAACACATTTACATCCATATTCAAATCACAGCTGCAGCCAAACATCATCCGTCAGCAGCGTCACACAAATCACCTGCATTTACATGAAGTCACCAAAGGGCAGGTGATTCCTCGTGTCTCACGGGGTTACGGTGAGGTTACCTTCATACCTAAAGATGCTTTATACAAACCCTCTGGTTACCGCTGTTTACTGCAGTCAAATAATCCTGAGATCAGTGTTGATGGTGACAGTGAGTCACTGCAGGTAGCCTACAGGTGATACACAATGACACAGGAAGTGCAGCAGGTGAAAGATCCCTGAGTACAGGCAGCAGAACTAGACAGAGGTCAGTTTCATCTGGAAGTACAAAGCACAGTGTTTATCTGAAAATAAATTCTACTTTCAAAGCTTTTCACAATTTTGTTTTCTCCCATTACACACATTAATGGAGTCAGCAAAGTATTACACAGTATCATGTAGGTGTATAAGTAGAAATAATCACCTTTCTGAAAATGTCAGCAAAACCTGAAAATAAAATAAAATGTTTAAATTTAGTAAAAATACATTTATGGCTGTTATTGGGAACACCTGAGCAGTCCAATATGAAGTGCTCTGTGAGTCTGGAAATCCATCAGCTGATAACGTAGCACAACAGACATCCGAGCAAAGACGTGATTGGTCAGAAGAACTTTGGGTACCTTCTGTTTGCCTGCAGACTCTGAATATGCAGCTATCTGTTTATAGAGATTATCCAGCATTAATGCTGATTTTCTCAGTCCTATTATCCCACTTTGGATTGTTGGATTAACTAAATCCAACAAATAAAAAATACCACAGAACAGGCGTCACATTCACACTGAATTCTTCCAGAGAATTTGTGGCATTCACCACTTTTTTGCTCAAAGTCTTCCTCACCTTCCAGCTTTCACCTTGTGTGAGTTTTGGTCTCAACTTGTTTGAAGCAGAAACAGTGAACAAAGAGTCAAACTGAGTCTGACATGTGACAGCAGCTGCTTGTGATCCGTCTGAACAGAAGCAGCAGAGCGCCTGGTTTTCCTCCTCGCTCCGGTTCCCCTGAACGCCTCGGTCACCAAATCACTGCTTCAACCACAGCGGCACAATGTTCCTGCTTCCTGTATGTACACCCCCTGTCCTCTGAAGTGTGAAGTGTGTGCTGAGCTGATCAAACTGAACCACCGGCCAACACGATGAAGACCTGGAGCAGCTCAGACTCCTTCCTCCTGTGGAATAACGGTTATAAACATCGACAGCAGTGACGACATGACGTAACCAGCCCAGCAATCAGCAGAATAAAAGGCAGCATGTGTCCAGATGTTGGACGGACAGCAGCAGCTGGATGTTCTGCTGTTATTGATTCAGCAGGATTACAGATCAGGAACATCCCGTTGGATCTTTAGAGGACGTCCTTGTTTAATTTGTTCAATACTTTCTGATTGGACACAGAAAGGCTCATCCAGCTATGACATGTATCATGTTTGACCAGCTGATGCTCATGAGACCTGAGGAAGGCCTTTAAACACACACCTGGGGGCCATTCAGCAGTTTACATTCATGTGCACTCAGTCAGTTTGAAACTTTGGAGACTTAAATCAGCCCAAAGTCAGACCAACCCACCAATCAGAACACAACACGTAATCTCTGACACAGGGTTTGATTTTTTGAATAAAGTTTAGGAACAGAAACACTAAAATGTAAGAATGATTTAGCGTTGCCTGAACCTCAAGCTCAGCCTTCTGTCTGAAAGTGAGTGCTCTACCTTCTGGGGACTTGTTGAGTCCTCAGAGCATGAAGAAAGCGAGTGGACGCACACTGACCTTGGCGGTCGCCCAGCTGCAGACTCTTGAGCTCCACGCTGGGACTCCGAGGCTCCGTCATGTTTCCTCCACAGACAGCAAAGAGAGACAACAGCAGCACCACAGCACAGAGACGAGAGGAAAATGAGCCGTTCAACGGCCGAGCTGCTGCAGTCTGAATCCAGCTCACTCCACCTCTCTCTCTCTCAGTGACATCACATGGAGGGAGGGAGGGAGGGAGTCACACACATTTAGTGCTCTTACATTTACTAATGCAGGACACTGATGTCTCCTGCGTATATGTAAACTTATCATTTCCCTGCATTCACTCAACTGTCTTCAGTAAATCTCACAGCATCATCAGAAGCTACTCCAACTCTTCTAAAACAAGTGTGCAGCATACAGAGGTCTTCAAAAGCATCTGCACTCTATCCATACATGCACTAAACGTGCACAAGAGAGTGTTTGCTTGTGCATTCATCATACAGCATTACCTAGAAACATCTTTCTCATCTGTCATTTGACCTGTAATAAGATACCCGAGAGATATGGCCTTATTACAGGTAATAAGACGTCTTTAGTGATACTTACCACTGCTGCTTCAGCCCTCTGTTACAGTGGTAGCATATATCGTTTGTACATTAGAGTTTCCTTTCCACAGCAGATTTATTTGAAAGCCGTTTTGATAATTACAGATGGAGTTAGTAAAACTCATCCAAACACACTTCAGTAAACAGATCTGACCTTCAGTCATAATGAAATATCCTGACAGCTGTGATGCAGCTGAGGATGGCTGTTTACAAGAAATCATTTACCTGCAGCTTAGAAACAGCAGCTCACCTGTCAGAGGTGATGAACACGACCCCGTTCAGCCCTGTCTTCATGTCGGGGATTCTTTATTAGATGTAATTAATGAAAGTCACAGCTGCTGTGCTGCATGCCTGCACTCAGGGCTCTTTCTTTAGAGGAGCTTGTGGATGGTTTGTGCTGCTGTCTGATGCTGCAGCTTTGGAATAAATAGAAGGAACAACTGGAAGCAACAAGCTAACTTCAGCTCATGTTAACGTTTTGTGAAAACACTGATTACTGGTGAGTCTTTAGAGTGAAGCTGTGTGCGAGATCCGAGACTGCAGAGCAAAGTGAATGAGGGAAAACTCAACATACGTGAGGCGTGTTTGGATTTTGGAGAGGTCTGTGTGTCCATCCAGCAGCTAAAGGCATGCAGACTGTGTGTTTCATGCTCTGTGTGATGTTTGTGGATCAGTGTTGGTGCCCAAAAGCAGAAAAAGCCTCATTTTCATAAATGAACCTCAGAGTCAGGAGAATGTGTTATATCAGAGAAGGTTGTCACAAGTATGGAGGCAGAAGTGTGTGTGTGTGTGTGTGTGTGTGTGTGTGTGTGAGCTGGATGGACTCTGCAGTTAATCTTCTTATGTAAGCGCTCATTTAATTCACTTTTCAGTGCGCTCTGTAATCCTCCAGCTTCATCGCCCACCATCATGTTTTAATCCACACATGAAGACGTCACCGAGCTCCGTGAGGCAGGAAACGCTCCACCTGCAGGCCTCCACCCTCACCTCACAGTACCAAACAAGGTTTATCTCAAGTGCGCTGGCCTGAGTACCACAGTCCTCACGTCCTTTCGCAGGTGTGCGGTGGAGAGCATCCTCACATCATGTGCCACCGTGTGGTACGGAAACTGCAGTCAGGTCCACACAGAAGATCTATCTTATGTCTATCTCATGCACTCTGACAGCCACTGCACCTTAAATAGTTCTCATCTTATTCATATCCTTGCTAGCTTCTTGTTTTTTTCTTCATTTAGATTTATTTTAATTTTTTTATTACTAATTATTTGTTTGACTTGTTACAGTGCTGTCTCACCAGGACCTCTTAGTTAGTTTCCTTCCCTGTCATGCTACTTCATGCTAAATATTATTTCAGAGGCCCAACAGCAGACACAGCATGATGATCAGAAGTGTTCTGTTTTGCAGCCAGGATGTTCCTGCACGCGCTCAGTGTTGTTTCACCACCTGCTCACATCAAACAGAACCACTTTTCTAAAAAGCCATAACATTTCTGATAAAACGTCATCTCATCTTATCACTTAAAACATTTTGGAGAAACAATCTTTTGAGCTTTGAGAATTTTATATAATTCTCATGTGCTTGTTTTGGTTTTAGTACGCTGACTTGCCCCACCTCCTTTAAATGAATTCATTAAACAAAGCACTATAGGGCCCCCATACGGGGGACTGTGAGGGACCTCATGGCAAACTGTGCTGTCAGTAAAAGGAATAAACACTGGAATAACTTACAGCCTAAAGAAGAAATGCTCCACATATCAAATTTTTAACAAACCAGATCTGTGATCATTTTAACTCAGTATGATGTATCGTTTGTCTTCTGTCTGTGTGTGGTGTCTATCTGCATGTCTTTTGTGGAGTTTAAGTGTTGTGTGACCAGAGCAGTTTTTTATTAATCTGGCAGCTTTGCATCTTATATTTATATATATTCTATATATCTTATATTTCTACACTGATGTCCTTTAACATGCGCTGTCCCTGTTAAATAAATAAGAAAAAAGAAACGAATATACCGTCCCTCCGGCTGATCCGATCACATACCGTCCCTCCGGCTGATCCGTTCCGGTACCAACCAAAACAAAAACAGGGAACACTTTGGCCTGGAGGCTGTAGTTGCCATGGTGACGGACTCCGTGCGGACCTGTAGGGGGAGGTCTGTGATTGTGCGCAGGCGCGGTGTGTCTTAGAGGAAAGAAGAGTGGACACCATGAACGGAGTGAGATATATGAAACGGCGCGACTCTGAGAGCGTGTGTTTGGAGGGAGAACCGGAGGTTCGAGGCGTCGCTGTCCGCCAGCAGCGGGGGGACGTTACGAACCGAAGCTCCGGTAAGAAAAAGAGGGTTTAACGGAGGGTTTGCGGAGGAACCGGCTAACTGCTAGCTGCTGTCTGTTAGCTGTGCGCAGAGCTGCTGACTGACTGAAGAAAGGAGCTTCTGTTCATCTGGATCTGCTCATTAACACCAAACACACCGTCCGGTCAGTGAGGGCTGTTCGTTCATGGATTTGTGCTGATGGTTTGAAAAAAGGCGGAACTGTTTTTATCGGAGAGGCTGCAGTGCAGCACCCGGACGGTTTACGGCGCGCACACAACACTGTGAGATTGTAGTTTTTTATTAAAATGTCTCATTACGACACAATAATACAAATAATCAATACAGAGTCCATAGAAACAGATACATATGAAAATATAAAGGGCAGTAAATTAAACGATCCGGGTAACACTGTGGGTTTAACACATTTCTGGATGTAAAACTCTGTAAATACCAGCAGGATGAGCGGAAACCGTCTCAGATTTGCCCGAAAACAAAAAGTCCAGGTTAAAGATCCACTTCTTAATATGAATGATGGCAGATTTCATCTCCCTGCTGCCATCGGTTTTCTGTAAAAATCCTTTAAGGGATGAAGGTCGGCCTGTTTTTACATGTTTTTCCAGCATCGCTTTTTTTTTTTTTTTTTTTTTTGTTCCCTTTTTTTTTT
>VUQI01020914.1:0-11498 GCA_015106735.1 Paratilapia polleni | reverse complement strand
TCCCTTAGTTAAGCTGCAATAGGCTTAGGCTGCTGGGGGCTTCCCATGATGCACTGAGCACTTCCTCTTCCTCACTTCCTTTCACTCTCCATGTGTTTATACACCACTTGCATTTAATCATTAGTTATTATTAAACTCTGTCTCTCTCCCATAGTGTGTCTTTTGTCCTGTCTCCCTCTGCTCTCTTCTGTTTCCCCTCATCCCCAACCAGTCACAGCAGATGGCTGCCCCTCCCTGAGCCTGGTTCTGCCGGAGGTTTCTTCCTGTTAAAAGGGAGTTTTTCCATCCCACTGTTGCCAAGTGCTTGCTCATAGGGAGTCGTCTGATTGTTGGGGTTTTCTGTCTAATATTGTAGGGTCTTTACCCTAAAATATAAAGCGCCTTGAGGCGACTGTTGTTGTGATTTGGCGCTATATAAATAAAATTGAATTGAATTGTATTGAATTGAATGCTTAACAGAGATCTCCCTGTTTCTTTTCACAGTTTAACAAGAAACTAAATAAAGTTACTTTTTTCAATATACTGACCAGCTTGCCTTTTGGGCCGCTGTCTCCAGGGTCACCAGGTGGTCCTGGGTCACCTGGTGGTCCTTTACATCCCTTGTCTCCTTTAAAACCTGGACCCGGAGGACCTGGAGGGCCCTTACAGCCAGGCGGGCCTACAAAAGGAGAGAAGGTGTTATTTTAACCTTTGTTTAGATGAAGTTTAGAAATCCAGTCTACATGTATTTCTATGCAGATTATACTAATTTATGTATTGAATTAGATCTAAAGAGTCATCAGGGGAAGTTTCTTCCTTGGTCCAAACCAACTTGCCGTCTTAACATGAATCACTATGGGGTAGGGGTAAAATGCATGTTAACAACATGCCAAACACACATAGTTTTAGAAACAGAAAGATATGACATTTCAAATAAAGTCTCATTTGTTCATTCATTTGTCCTTGCATTGCTTCTGTTAAAAGATTTCCATTAGAGCTAGTCACATAGTTAAAAATTCTGTATAAAGGAGTAGATGTGACCCTCAATGTTAAGAGGTTATCTAATTCTTGCAGGTGTGAAAGAGACCTCAGAGTGTCTTTCATAGTGTGTTCGCAGCCCGACAGATTAAACATTAAAGGGTGTTTAAGATGTGCAAGAAACTAGTAACCGTGCTTCCTTTTGCCACTAAAGTTGAATCAGTTCATTCTTCAATCCAAGAGAATGATTGTTCCAAATTTTAAAAGAATCACTCAAAGCATTCAAGATTTTACAAGAACGACACCATATTTCTGTCAAAATGTACCTGCTAATAGGACTGTGTTAATATGTTTGAGTAATGTCTGAATGTTACAATATGTAATACTGACTTTAATAAGTATCTACAGTTTCGCACAGCCTGTAGAGAAGCCCAAGGCGATATGCATATTTACATACGTGTCACAGTAACAGTATCTTCATTAACACATGGACAGCTTGGGATCTGATGGTAAATAATGTTTGGTGTTCTTCGTACACGTCAGCTGTTACACACAGATTTCAGGTTTATACGATGGAATCAGTGATCCCGAGTGGCCACTCTGCACTTGGCTCTGGTATAGCACTACATCTCTGATGTAGACAACAACAGATTAGCAGTTTTCCCTGATTCATTACAGTTAATCACATATTAATGACATATTATAACAAACAGATTCCATCTAATTACCAACTTGACCCGAACTGATAGCATACTAATAGCAGACTGACTCTGTCTTATTGCCATTTTATCGCCATCTTGATGTACCACAGTCGCTTCGAAGAAGGCAACTGAGTGCGAGTGGTCTCAGACCTGGTCCCCATCTTTGAAGCAACAATTTCAAAGGCAACAAGATCGCAAGTTCATTGCACACAATTGCAATAATTTTGGTCACGTTGTGGTCTCCAGCCACTGTTTCCCTACTGTGACTGTAGTCTTCAAGAAAATGAGCGACTGTCAAACACACAATGAGGAAAATAAAAAAATCCCCAATTGTAGTAACCTCTAAACCATCTGTCTGTCTAAACTAATCTTCTCATGTGTCTCATCACCTTTTGGTCCTCTGCATCCAGGAGGTCCTATTTCTCCCTTGCCTCCTGCAATGCAGACTCCCTCCCTGCCAGGACAACCAGGAAGACCAGGGAGTCCAGGAGGACCGGGACAACCTGGGTTTCCTGAGGGTCCACATGCCCCAGGTGGGCCACAGGAACCAGGAGGACCCTTTTCCCCAGTACATCCTGAGGAAATAAGAGGAGAGAGGATGGTGTTTTTCTTTTTCTTTGGCTCTGACTGAACACTAAGAACAGAACTGGATCACAGGACTCACCAGGTGGACCTTTCTCTCCATCTGGTCCCCGAGGTCCAATTCCAGATGCTGGGGAAAGAAGCACAGGTTAGGAAGTAAAGCTGAAACTGATCCCTTTGATCCTGTGAGACTTAAATATAGCGGTTGTTTTCTGTCCAGGAACATCCAGACAGTCTCTCTTGAGTCCACCTGTCAGTTTGTGAATCTTCATCTTTTATTTACACTGTTGAACCTAAACATACAAATTATTACCTGCCTGAATTCACATAGACTCTGACATGCAACCAAAGTCTGACCTCTTTAAGACCACTGTGGACTCTGGTACATTAGCAACAGATCCTTTAAGTCACTGAAGTTGGAGCTGCCATTGATCAGACATGAACCCTTTGATCACCCAGCACCCTTTCGGTTCCCTAACCAGTTCGTTCCTGTCCAAAATATTGACTATAAGAACCAACTGGTCACTTACCCTTCAACATGTCATCTTGACAAAAGACAACCATTACTCGCTTCCAAACGTTTCTTTGCTTCAAAACCACTCGGAAAGTGCTGACGTGGGGCTGAGATACTATTCTTGTCCACATTATATAGACTGAAAATTCCAGCTGGGATAAACTGACTTTACATGTAAACAGACTGTATCATGACTGCATTTCTTGAAATTTGCAAATCTCGAGAAATTTGACCACAGGGAGTCAGAACCAACTAAAGATGAATTCAAAAAGGGTCCAAAGAGATGCTAAATCTTTCTAGATGCAAAAGAGATTTGGAACAATTACAAAGGATTCAAAGTGATTAAAAAAAGAGACTAAAAATTAAGACAAATAACACAACATGACCACAAAGAGATTAAAACTGATTTAAAAAGATGCAAAATAAACACACGCACAAACATAAAAAAGGACACAAAACAAGACAAAGATCAGCTTCACTTGGAGTCAGTTTTTTTCTCTTTCAGGATGGGGGGGGGTTCTTACAAATGTCAGCCTGGAGGCATATGCATTGCATCACAATATTTTCTGTAATACAATACAATATAATACAATAATTTGAGGAATTTGTTCACTGTTATGGGTTTCCTGTGTCACTTTGGGTTCCTGATCACTGCATAATTAAATGGGAAGCCAGGTTCCTGGTTTTGGTCTCTGGGTTTTGACTTGCTTTGGAGTATTTGGGTTCTTTTTAAGAGTTTTCTGTTCATTCTCTATGTTGTTCTAGTGCTTTAAATTTTTGATTATTGTTAGGTTGAGGTTTTGATTTCCTTATCATCCTAGTAACCTCGAGTATGTGTTATGCTATTTGAGTTCTAGTCACTAAGTATTTATGAAGTTTTGGACTCCTGATTTTAAACCTTATTAATGTCATTATTCCAATAGTGAGTTTGGTTTCTTGTGTTATTGTTGAGTCTCTGATTTCTGTATTTTTACTTCACGGGTTTTCTAGTAATAAGTTAGTTTTGCGTGTGTTTTGGTTCATGTTTTCATTGGTGTTCTAGTATTAGTTTATTTCACTGTTTGAGTTCTGGTTCCTGTCTAGTTTGCATATAGTTTTGGATGGTTTATGGTTAGTTTATGGCTAGTTTTTGTTCTCTCTGTCTTCAGCTTCAGTTTCTGTTTTGAGTTGATTTCTTGTGTGTTTGGTTCTCTCAGTGCTTCCCTCACTGTTCTTTCCTCTGTCTTGTCTTCCTGTATTTATGCCTTTGTCGTGCGGTGCTCCCTTGTCTCTGTCACATTAGTGTAGGTCTTCTTGTATCCATGTTCGTGTGTTCTTTGTGTTGTTTCCTGTTTTACTTTGATGGATGGTTTCTCTCTCGTCCTGCTTTGACTTTTGCTTCCTGTTTGTCTCCTCCTGACTGTCTGTACCTGTGTCTTATTCCCTCAGTGGTGCTTTATTCCTAATCAGCCTTCTGTGTCTCTATATATTCCAGTCCTCACTGTTTCCTTTGTCCTGGTGTCTGTTTTATAACCCTCAATGTGTGCTGTCCTGCTCCCTTATGTTTCCTAGAACCTTCTAATTCCCTGGATTTTGGTTTTGTTGGACTTTTTGTATCAAGTTTGGAGTTTATCAGCTTCAATAAAGGCTCACCTTTTGCCTGCAGTGAATAATCTGCCTGTAGTGCTCTACATTTGGGTCTGCCACCTCCACACTACAATCCACACGCTACTGTGATATGGATTTGTTGCATGTGGGGTAAAATTTCTCCTACCTCCCATTGCGCCTTTCTCTCCAGGAGGTCCAGGTATCCCATCCTGTCCCTGGTTTCCTCTGGGACCAGCTGGGCCAGGAACTCCAGGCGACCCAGTGTTACCTAAATATGAAAATATCATTGTACAGTAGCTTGTTCTTATGACTTAAAGCACAACAGACAGAAAGCAAAGCTGTCACTGGGTAATATAAAACTAATATTGGAACACTGGCTGGTGTACCTTTGATTCCAGGTGGGCCTGGACAGCCATTTTGTCCTTTAGGACCATCGCAGCCCTTTTCACCAGCACACCCAGGAGGACCTGAAACCAACAGTCAGGTTTTCATGTAGCTTTTAATAAGATGTAGCAATCCACTGTTCAATTTTAAACCTGATTTCTAGAAAATGTGATATTTCAATTTACAGTTGTTTCTTACTACTTCTGTTTATGGTGTCATTAAAGGCTTGCATATGAAAATGATAAAAGGAACACAGAGCACTGGGTCCAGTTCTTCAAATATTTTTCCTATTTTTTTTTTTCTTAAATTTGCCTAAATATTTGTTTGTGGTTAGGAGGAGACTTCTATGTACTGCAGCTTACCTGTTCGCTGCGTATGATTTTATCATAAGTAATACAGCCATACTTCAGATGTCCAAGACTCACAGTACTACTACACAGTGTACAATTCACTCTTTTTTTTAAATAAGCTTCTTAAAAAAGGCAGTCAGCAATTTATGTAATCAATCTATCTATCAGGAGGAATGAAAGTCAGTAGAAGTGAGACAGAATATATGTGTGTGAATGAGTGGGAGACAGGTGTAACAGTGAAAATGCAAGGAGCAGAGGTAGTGAAGAGATTTTTTTTTTTTTTAAATTTGAACCCCACATATCTTTTTCCTTCCACTTCACAATTATGCGCTACTTTGTGTTGGTCTATCACATAAAATCCCAATATAATTCATTTAAGTTTGTGGTTGTAACGTGACAAAATGTGGAAAAGTTCAAGGGGTATGAATACTTTTTCAAGGCATTGTCTGTCTATCCTACTTATTTATCTAGCTAGCTGTGTGTCAGAGAATCAGACCTCTGGAACCAGGTGGTCCACAGGGTCCTTTAGGGCCACAGGCACCATAGACTCCTGGGGGACCAAATGATCCAATGTGTCCCGGTGGTCCCTTATTACCCGGAGGTCCTGGACATCCTGGATTCCCCTGAGAGGAGGACAGGAGGACAGAGCAGGAAGAGATGATTCACTGTTTGTATAAGTAAACTTGTCCTTTAAGGAGTCTGACGAACGTTATCCCAGTAACAAATACATGAATATGTCAGATGTGTAGAATGTTTTTTTCTTTTGCTATTTGTTTTGTGCAACTTAAGGCTTAAGTACACATTTTCCTAAGGAGAATCAGTCTATCAGCTATACAAAATACTGGATATAAAAAAATTTATCAGATTCATTTCATGTCCAGCACCAGGAGGACGACAAGCCTGCAGATATGGCGTTTCTGGATTTGAAGAAAGCCTTTGACCGGATCCCACATGAGATCATCTGACATACTCTTGTGGCATACTGCATCCCTGAAGCCTATGTCCAATGGGTCCAGCTGCTCCACCACAATGTCACCAGCATCGTACAGTGTCCAACGGGGACCTCATCGCCTTTCATCGACAATGTTGGAGTCCATCAAGGATTTTGCCCTCTCACCACTGCTCTTCATCCTCTGTATGGACACAGCAATGGCTGACCTCTGGCTGCCCCATCTGCAGAACCTGCTGTATGCCCCTGACATTTCCCTAGCCGATGAAGGTTTCAGCATCACACACAACAGTGGAAGGACCAGCTGGACATGCATGGCATGGGGCTAAATATCCTGAAGACCAAATACATGGCGTGTGGGCCACAGATGGATTGGACAATTACTATCAAGGGACTAGCCCTAAAGAAAGTGAAAGTGAATTCAAATATCTTGACCCATTATTTCCAGCAATGGCAATACCCTCCCAGACGCATGGGCCCATGTGAATTCAGAGTGGCATTCTCTACAACCAACAGATGCCCATTTGCCATAAGTCAAAGATTTACAAGACCGTTGTGCAGCCATCTATGGATCTGAATATTGGCCAGCAACAATGGAAGCATGAACAGACTCTCCACTCAGTGGAAATGTGCATGTTTCCGTGGATCCTGTGCCTTACCTATGGGTATGGCCATGAATGAAGATGTCAGAAAATAAATGGGAGTCACACCAAATGCAGATATAGTGCAAGAATTGTGACTTTAATGGTATGGGTGCATGGCCAGAAGTGATGGAGACTCGATGGTGAAAACTGCCTTACACCTCAGTCCCCACAGACAACGTGGTCACTGTCTGTGGGGACTGACGTTGCAGACACCTTCAATCACTCCAGGCAGAGATGGATGTGCAACGCAGTGGATCCTGCACTTATAAAGAATCATCAGAATTATAAGAAGAAAAATTATGATCAGAAATAGCTTTATCAAGAGAATAACACTACTTTTAACATCACCAATATAAAGTGCACCCCAAATAACAAGGGGTAAAGTTTAGTTATGTATGATAGTACCTTCTCTCCTGGACATCCTTTAGATCCTGGTCCAGGTGGACTTGGTTCTCCTTTAGGACCTTTAGGTCCATCGAATCCTGGATTTCCACCTGTGCCAGGACAACCACAAGGTCCTGCACAACCTTTCTGGCCCTTCAAACCTGGAGAGAGAACACCAGGAGAGGTCTTAGAGTTTTTGTCTTATCTTCCACAGGGTTCACACTAACAATTGTTGTAGAAGATTACAGAGTAGTATTTTAGATGGCTTAAGTTTCTTTACTCGGGGAGGGGAGCATTACCTGGCAAACCTATTTTTCCCTTGTCACCAGGGGGTCCACAGTCACCAGGAAGACCTTTCTCTCCATCTCTACCAGGGTCTCCAGGAAATCCTGACAAACACATACGGTCAGTGTTGATAGTCATGCAGAATCATAAAAATCTGATGAAAGTAAGAACTTGTCACTCTGGGTTGAGCTGGAAAATTTTTCAGTTTAGTCAAAATGACACAAAAGAGGTACAGGACCTCTGACACTGCTGTCACGTTTCATTAACGTCTCTATGTGACCACGTAAATCGCAAATTATGTCAAACTTGACAGCAATCAACATCACCAGTAAAAACATCAAATTAAGAGAATAAACCCAGTAGGCCATTTGTAAAACACAAAGTGAGAGTGCACAGGGTGGCCTTCACACAGTGATGGAAGAGAAGGGTTAGGCTTAGTGGTTCTCAGTTTCAGCATCACCAGCGTTCAGGACAGGAAAGCTGATGATGCTGGGCTGGAATGCTCATTGGATGGATGAATGAAGGTCATGTATATTTGTTTAAGAATATCAAATGGGAAGACTATCTCTTTTAGAAACAAATTAGTTTGCAAGTCTAACAAGGTTCCAAACATAACAGTTCACCTTGAGGTCCATATGTTCCAGGTATACCCTTGCTTCCATCTTGGCCCTGTGGCCCCGGGCAGCCCTTCTCTCCTTCAATGCCAGTGAAACCTATGGGCCCTGAGGGTAGGACAGTAAAAAAGACAGATCACTGTCAGGAAGACGCATAACCCATCTTGTTTGACAAATTAAATGGACCATACATGGTATATTGTGTTAATCAGTGAGCTTTAGCGGTGCTGGCAGGCTAGCGTTGCTGCTGAGTCTATGCTAAGCTAAGCTAACCACTTTGAGAAACAATGTCAAAGTAAAACACAATAAACAAGAATAAAATGAGTTTCAAAACTAAACAGTGATACACAATAGAATAGAATACCTTGTAATCCATTATCTCCAGGAACTCCATTTATGTCAATGTTTGTCTGGATTCCTAATGGACCAGTTTCTCCTTGGTCCCCCCGAGGCCCCGGTGGACCCTGAGAACCCCTGACCCCATCTGCACCCATCTGACCTGACAGGCAGATGGTAACAGAGGAGGGTCAGACAGACAGAGAGATATTCAATGAAAATAACTGATTCTTTGGTGGCTAAATGAAACCTTTGGGTCCTGGTCTTCCAGTCTCCCCTGGTTTCCCGTCGTCCCCTGGAATCCCAATTGGTCCTGGAGGACCCATGTCCCCTCTGATCCCTATAAAACAAATATATTTTGATGTTACTATTCAATATAACATTAAACACTAATTATTTAATTTGCCATCCATCTTTGCATTATCATTTTATTTTTATTCATCAAAAAATACTACATACTACATAAATACTACAGTTCTTCATCATTTTTCTTTACTAATGTCAGGTCAACAGGTTGCTGGAATAGAGTTAGGTTCACATAAAACATTTTATATGGAATTTTCACCTATTTAACATACTCAAATGAAAATCTTATAACGTTAGAACCGTAAGGCCAAAATGCCTTGACTAGATTTTTAAGGGGACATTGTCTATTTTCTGAAACTAGGCTTGTTCACATTAAGCCTTTGCCTGAGTGGGTCACCAGCGATCTGGTGGAGGTTTAAATTAAAAATCTAGTTTTAGTCAAATTTTAAACTTCTGTTTTTTTCTATCACACTTTTCACTGACAAAATAGGCACTAATATAAACCTGAAACATGCACCATGACTCTGACAAGGTTTGAACTGAGGCAGAAACATGCATATCAAAGATACAATGAGGCAGGAGCAGCAGTGGTCACGCCTCCTCACCTGGGCTCCCTGGCTCCCCATCATTCCCTCCCTGGCCTTTTGGTCCCACACCTCCCTGTGGTCCCAGTTCTCCAGCATCCCCTTGGGGCCCAGGTGGCCCCTGAAGTCCCACTACTCCTATGCCAGGCTGCCCAGCATCTCCTTTCAAACCCTTTGGGCCTCGGGACCCTGCAGGACAAGACAGGGTTGGATTAGCTCTGCTTCTGTTTGGAGACATCAGCTCTACTCAGAACAGTTGTCAGATGTGGTACCTGGGAATCCGATGTAGCCCATCACTCCTGGCTCTCCATCAGGTCCAGTAGATCCAGGTAAACAGATTCCAACAAAACCAACAGGGCCAGGTACGCCATCCAGACCACTTTGACCTGAGAAACACTTCACCTCAGTTTGGGTGTTGTTTAATCTGGCTGAAACAGAACCTGGCTGAGTTTCTCTCCTGGTATAATTTTTTTTCAGCAAATCTCCATTGATGGAAACAACCACACATGTAGCTTTTATACCTTCTTTTTACTATTTCACACACATAGACTTTATTAGGGTAGGTGACCCAAACAATATACATTTTTTCCCATCTGAGAGAATCATAACATCTACAGTTTACTAGTCCTACAGTCCTCTTGACCCTCCTATTTCTGTACTTGGCAGGCTGACCAGTTGCTGTTGCAGCTTTCCAGAGAGTATCTAGTCCCTAGGTCAGACAGACACCAACTCCATCTTGTTGAATTGTAGCTGATGACAACAGTCCTTATTCTGATCTGGAGATCCACTGCTAGTTGGAGGATCACTCTAATCAGAACCCATATCAGGTGGAAACCAGGTTCACGTACTACTATACTGAGCTCATTGCAGAGCAGAACAAGGACTACTGGTGCCACTTGCTCCAAGATGGTGGAGTTGGCATCCAACCATGGGACAAGGGACTCTATGAAGAGGCATTAAACTTGTTCCATGAATGGCAGCTCCATCGTTTACGTGTCACAAAGTGGACCTCCTTATATTTGCTGAGGAGCATGTTTAATATGGGTGCTCTGTTGGTTCAGTTTGCAGACTGTAGTGTTGTGAGCTCTATGGGGAAACCTGATTGTGGAACCGTGGAGCCAAAGTGCCACTTTCATGTTTTGAACCACAGTTTAGGCATCCCACATTGTTCTTTTGCCACAGTAGTGTTTACTCAACAATATCTGGAACATGGACTGAAGTCATGAAACTGGGCATAAGACAACAGTCTCATATATAACTAGCAACTTGAAAAGGCATAGCCTGCCTCACCAGACATATGTTGGAACTGGTCAGGTCAGTTTCAGTTTCAGTGGTTATTGATGGGCACAGGTCAAAAGATCTATAAACAGTCAAAGCAATGAAACATGTGATGCAGCACTTCTTTTGTTTTTCTTTCACAGAAAATATACTAACTAATTCTCTTAGACCCGAGACATTCCACAAGAACACCAACCTTCTTGTTTTGTTGCCTCAAACTTATAATAGCTCTATAATAGGCCATGCTGGGTGTAAATCAGTTTAAACATTATATGGCCAGATGCATGTTGTAATCTCTGAGTCCTGAGTCCACAAAGCTGGATCATGGGTAGCTACCTTTGGGTCCTGCCAGACCAACTTGTCCTGGAGGTCCTGGATCTCCATTTAATCCTTGAGGTCCAGGGTCTCCTTGAGGTCCTACAGAGCCATCTTCCCCCTGAGGTCCTGACTGACCCTGCTGGCCTGGGAAGCCAAAAATCTTTTCTCCCTGAGACCACAGAGAGCAGCAGAGCAGCAAACCAGTCAATCAATTTTACAGCCAGTTAGTAAACAAGAAGTCATATCGAAGTCATATTGAATATCGGACTGAGGTTATTGTACTGGGCCCTAAAAATCTTAGAAATATGACATCTAACCAGATACTTACTCTGGATGGCATTACTTTTGCCTCCAGGGACACTGGGAGGAATCTTGGAGTCATTTTTGACCAGGATATGTCTTTCAACGCGCATATTAAACAAATATGTAGGACTGCTTTCTTGCATTTGCGTAATATCTCTAAAATTAGAGGCATCCTGTCTCAGAGTGATGCTGAAAAACTAGTTCATGCATTTATTACTTCTAGGCTGGACTATTGTAATTCATTATTATCAGGTTGTTCTAAAAGCTCCCTGAAAAGCCTTGAGTTAATCCAGAATGCTGCAGTGAGAGTACTGACAGGGACTAGAAAGAGAGACCATATTTCTCCCATATTAGCTTCTCTTCATTGGCTACCAGTTAAATCCAGAATTGAATTTAAAATCCTTCTCCTCACATACAAAGTC
>VUQI01020913.1:0-13428 GCA_015106735.1 Paratilapia polleni | reverse complement strand
TTCCTCTTGATCACATTCCAGAGGTTTTCAATGGGGTTCAGGTCTGGAGATTGGGCTGGCCATGACAAGGTCTTGATCTGGTGGTCCTTCATCCACACCTTGATCGACCTAGCTGTGTAGCATGGAGCATTGTCCTGCTGGAAAAACCTCAGAAGCAACCCGACGCTCACTGTATCCCTCTGCCAGTAAAGCCAGAATTGAACCCTTCTTTTCCTCACACAAAACTTTTCTTTTCATTTCTTTTGGCATGGTCAATAATTGTTTTTTTTATTTTTATTTTTTTATTCCAGTTACTTTTGATGTACTACTAGCACTGTTTTTGCCATCCAGTTGGTCCTATTGCAAGAGGATAGTGATGACCACAGCAATGGTTTTTATACTTTTCCTCGTTAAAAAGATTTGGTTCAGGTGATCACCTCATCACAGTGGCCAATGTAATGATCAGAGCAACCAGACATAAATAAAAGCCCTACAAAATCGGTCCCAGTGTCTTTGCTTCACCTCATGAATTTTTGTCTTTAGGCCAGTGCTACAGTCTACAATATATTTCTTTCCAATGTCATGAAAAAAACAAAACAAAAAACAATCAGGTGCACGTGGACAGGGTGCATGCCAATGTGAGATAGAGGTGACCAACCAGAAAATATTCCAGGTTCTGGTGAAAGACGTGCTGAGTGCTTTATTATATTAACAGTTGGCACTTTATTTTCACCATATGGGGTCTTGACTAGGAATTGAAAATTTCTTGTCTGATTAAGTTAGACCACAAGTACAGAAAGACAAGCTTTCCCAGTCTCAGACTTTTCTTTGACCTTTCACAATGTTATTGGAGCAATCAAGACCTAAAGCTGAAGAGAATTATTCCTCCACTATCATGCAGAGTTCTCTGTGCTTACAAACCACCTACACTTAGAGTGACGTTAGGCCAAATGTCTTATTTATTTGTTATGGCCGTGTTTGACTCAGAGATCTTATTAAAAAAAGAGAAATCGTGTAACTGTCTGTACACAATAAATAATGTTATGATTAAACTGCCATAGACACTCAAGGCAATTACTGAAGGTGTTCAAATGCAGCTGCTATACGTGATGAAAAAGGAGAGTGTGTGTCGTATTCAGCCCATCAGTCACACTGAATGAAAAACAAAGTAAATGGGTGCATAATGTTTCCACTTGCGTAAGGCATAAACATGATTACAGCAGCATATTGCATTCTGTCATTCATTGTTAGCATTCAGTGGCTTTCCTATTTTAAGCCTTTGAAATCTTTTCATCCTGAAAAAAACGTAGTTTGGCAGCTTCACATACTTGCGTGCATTCATGCTGCAACCTTGTTTTCTCTAGGCAAATCAGCCATACCAAGTTTTATTCTGACTTCACGCTGAAAGGCATGCTTCATTTAGCCCGTACCAATTTTATGCAGTTAATTATTATTGTCCACTGGTTGTCAAAAACTGTGCCATGGCAGAAAATAGATTCCAGGTGCACTTCACCATTCTACCTACTGACTTGTTGGCACCACAAAACCTTTTCAACACGAAATGCTGAAAGCTCAGTTTCAAATCGCAAAGGGCTATAGCGAAAAACAATTCTAATATAATTTTCTATTTTTGAGGGTGTTCTGCATTGGAAGTTTTGGAATTACCTGCTGTGAGATGGAAAAGCCAATTATTATGTCCCCCTCTGGAACCTCCCAGGATACAGTTGCCGAGTCAGCTCGCAGGTGCATGACAGACACGTTGACAGGAGCTGGTGGCCGGTCTGGAGAGGAGTAAAGAGCAAGAGAGAGATCTGTTAATCCAGCTGCTTCCCCTGACATTTGATTAGATCCATGCCATCTGTGTCCACACTGCACATGGACATGCACATGGTCTCAAGAATCATGTTGGTACTCTGAAGTTATCATTGTTGTTTGTTTCGAAGTAAAAGTAAAAAAATAAAAAATAAATAGTAAAATAGTAAAATGCATATTCAGAAGTGCAGCAGTATTATGCGTTAGTGGACTGGACTGTGTAGTTTTGTATCGCATGTGTAATGTGTGTTTTGGATTGTTTTGCCACATTCCTGTCCCTCCTGCCAGATTCCAGCTTTTTACACAGCTGCACTAGGGTTACTTTTTGGTGCCATTACAACCGGATTATTTAAAATCAGTGCTGGTGTCCCCCGAGCTAAACAACACGTGCTGCATAAGGTCAGGAATGCATCTATTTCTACTGGCATTCTCAGTGGAAAAACAAACCATTAGTACACTCAGGAGTTATTTTAATTGTTTTTAATGTGTGCTTTTGAAGGGAGCCTGCCAATAACAGCACTTTACCATCTCCTTTGACCCAACAGTTACTGTAAATTACAAATAAATCAATTTAGTAGATCATCCAGTTAGTAGCTAATTTAAATAGCCTGTGTGCTTGCAGTTTTTTATGAACTTGCAAATATACTTGTGGGTCAACCTGACAGACTAGCCTTCATGGTTTATATCATGTTCACCTCCCTCAGACAGGGTTGTGTTTCTTCACCCTGTCACTTTGCAGCCGTCTATCATGATTTGGTTGCCAGTAGACATGCTGATTGCAAAAGCCGGGGAAGCGAAAAGCAGGAGGAACACAGAGTGACAGCTATAATAGGGTGGGGCTGTACAGCGATAAGCAATCACTCGGGTCAGATGGATAGGTAAGATGGGACAGGCTCGACAGTTTGGAACCTGGAGACCTTCTGTGAGGCTTTTGTTGTCACCAATTTGTCTAATGGACTTTGCTGTAACTGATGATATTTAGAAAAGGTGAAATGAGTGGAAATTTTTTGCAATGACATGATATTAAAAAAAAGCTTCTTATAGAATGATATCAAAGAAGATGTTATATAATATATATTATAAGTGTCCAGAACAAGCATATTTCTACTGAGTTAGAACTACATTATTGCAGTGGCACTATAACATTTCACCTCAAAGTGAGCATTCATTCGACAAGTGTGAAGTCAATCTGTATTTCAGTCACTTTAAACTTGTGCAGCATGGTTTTAATAATCCATACTACAGCTGCCTTGAGATCACAGCCAAAAGCATGTGCTATGCACGGACCATATTTCGTCAAAAAATTACGCTTGAAAAAGAAAGATGAAAGACAAAATGATGAAATTGAGAGGTATTTCAAATTATGTGTGGTTTCCTGGCTCAGTCACTCTAACATCACTTTCCTCTTATCTACATACGTCTGTCTCTCTTTTTTATCTCTTTCTCTTGTACTCCCGTCTTTTGCTTCTTGCACTTCTGTCTATTTAATCTTGGAGACAATCGATAATGGCCGCTCTGTTCAGTGCAAAAGGTGACATTGAGGCAGATCTCTAGACCGTCAGGTCAGACAAGGCTATCGGTCTCCCTGTCCCAGCCCTGCGTGTGGCACACGGGGGGTCAGGGTCAGCCACACGCATGACGCTCAGTCTCTCTGGTTCATGACACGCTGGGATCAGTTTGTGGAAGGGAGTGAAGGAGCTGAACAAGGGACCAGACTAATTCTTAGCCTGTGATGGAAAGCGTGAGAGGAAATTAATGTTCTGTGGAGACAGTCGTTGGGAAAACTGGATTTGGCTGTTGGTAACACAGGCATCAAGAGGTTCAGAGGTTTTGTCTGCTTCATTTTGTCCATGTAATGAGAAGCCGTTTTATGAAAGCAGGCGATATAATGTGTTAGACATACAGGAGGTTAAGAGTGACAGAAAGTCACATATAATATTCATTTTGTTTGAACTCTGGAAATCTTTGGGGATATTGTACATGTATTTCCAATCATGGTTCCAATATCCTTCTGTTGTGACAGTGTTTAAATGACTACCCATAGTGAATATTTAACAGTCATGTTTATGCTTGAATCTTTTATCAATAAAATTTGACTGACAGTGATATTGCCTTTTTTTAAGCTCCACAGATGCTTTAATTGTTGTGGCAGCAGAATTACCCATGCACATTTTGCCAAGATAACTGGGATAGCCGTTTGTTTAGTAAAGATAAACTTGACTCTACAGTTAACAAGCAAAACAACATTAAGGCTTGATTGCCATCAGCACGTGTTCTGAAGTGAGCCTTCTCCAGAACAAGGAGCATTTATCTAAGACAGGACACATTCATTTCTCTTGAAGCTCATTGTCCTTTAGGTAATGGGGGTTACACACAGTCACGCATGGGTAAAGAAACAGCTAGTATCCATGATGCACTGTCTGCGGATCATTTACTGATGATGGAGCAAGTGACAGTTCAGGGGAATCAGGCCTTGAATCATCGCTAATGTAATGTACTAGGTGAGTGCCCTCTTCCTATTTCCATTACAGGCAGTTGAATGGGACATGAATATTTGAAACTTTAAGTATGAGGCATAATAAAATGAATAATTAGATGAGATGGCTCCATTAAAAATATTGGTTATATTCATTCATTTACAAGCTTGTGATAAGTAACCAAAATGGTGTTTATGTTTCTGAAATTGAATCACTGCTAGCTTATTAGACAGCAGATGAGAAATGTAGCTGTGATTTTCAAAGGGAAATATTTTCATTAATGTGCACTCCAAAAGTTCAAATGGTCCCCTGTAGCCTCTTTGATGTTCCCTACTGCAGTAAGGATTGTCATTGCAGATACTTCAATATTTGTTATCTGTCACCTGCCTTGGGTAAGCCCCACTCCACTGAATGCATTATGTAAGATCTGAAATAAAAAGGCGATAGGTACAACTCTCTTGGGATGTGGGAGCACTGCCAGGATGAATCATAGCTTATAGCCAAAGCCAAGAACATTAGCTACTACCCCATCGAACCAGAGTGCACACACAGACATAGAGAAAGTGCTGGTGGATCTTTGAATGGCCGATGAGCCATGTGGAAATGAGCCCAGGTTGAATTATCGGAGCCAGAGAGAGGGGTGGCATCCCCTGTTTTGACCTCTATGTTTGCTTGCGAAGCAGAACTGCTTGTTTGCTTACTGGCTGCTCATGCTTCACACCATAAGAGTGGTTGGAGATGTTATGGTCAAATAATAAAAGCTTTGATTTACTGCAAGAAGAAAGCCTATGAAGCTTTTGCTCACAGAATACACTGCATAAGCATGACACGATGATTAAATGGGAATTTATTTAAATGGGACATAAACAGAAAGTTAGAGATCACATTGCTATTACTGGGACCACCATTTTTTCAAAAAAGTTGAGGTGCATGTGGAAAATGTAAATAAAAGCAGCATGCAGTGATGTCTGCAAATATTTTAAATCCCATATTTATATGAATAGAGTACAAAGACTAAATATCAAATGTTGAAACTGATATATTTTATTGTTTTTTTTTTTATATGTATGTTAAGATTTGATACTATCAACACTTAGAGCAAAGGTATTTTTACCATTGTGTTGCATCACCTCTTCTTTTAACAGCACTCTGGGAACTGATGAGATTAACTACTGCATATTTGAAAACAAAACATTTTCTCATTCGTGAAATGGGATTTCATCTGCTCAACAGTTCTGACCGTATTTGTTGTATTATGTTTAAAAATATATGTGGCAAATATTTGTATTGGATTTTATTGGATTTTTATTGGACAAGTCTGGACTGAAGACAGGCCAGTTCAGCACCCTGATATTGTTATTACAATGCTGTGCTGTTAGAATATGTGCAAAATGTGATTTGGTGTTGTTTTGCTGAAATAAGCAATGCATTCCCTGAAAAAGACATTGTCTGGATGGCAGCTTGTGTTGCTCCAAAATCTTTATGTGCTGTTCAACATTAATCGTTTCTTCACAGATCTGTAAGTTATCCATTCCATGTACACTAATGCATCCCCCTCGACACCATCATGGATACTGTCTTATGCACTGTGTGCTGATAAGACTGAGGCTCCCTCTCCTCTTTAGCCTGACAGACAAAGTGTTTATTTCCAGAAAAAAAAAATTTTTAATTTCAGTTGGTCAGGACGGTTTTCCATTTCACCTCAGTCTAACTTAAATAAGCTCAGACATGAGCTGGACTTCTTTTTTGATGTTTTTTATGCATGTGTTTTCAGCGGAGTTTTAACTTCCATTTGAGGATGAGGCGATGAATTGTGCAGATTACATGTGTTTTTGGATGTGTTCCTGAGCCCAAGCAGTGATTTCCACTTCAGAATTATAACTGCTTTTAATGCAGTGCCTGAGAGCCTGAAGATCACAGCTATTCAACAGATATCCAGCTTTGTTCCCTGTGTGCAGATTCTCTGAATCTTTTAATGATGTTTTATAACATGTTCATGAAATTACGATATATTTTCCAAAAACAAACCAGAAAAAATTCAGTTAAAATTGTGGATATCTTATCTATTTTATTGTGGTTTTCTGTTGCCCCAACTTTTTTGAAAGCTGTGCTGTATTGTCTGTATTGCTACATGTGGATGCAAAAGAGACAAAAATGCATCATGGCAGTCACTGACTTAGTCTAGCTGGTTCCAGTTAGTATCAGAAATCTTTTTGTGGTCAATTTTTATTCTCTATTTACACTTAAAAGAATTTATGTTTTCGGCTATTGAAAACTTTCATATGAAGCAGTGCATTTTCTACAACTGCTCCATTTGGTCTTCTACACAACATAAAAACGTATGACAGAGCAGCTACAAAGTTTCAATGCATTATTCAATGCATTTTGCATTACAGCTCAATTCCTCACACTATACACCCTTATATTTTAACAACATATTTTATAGGCTCATGCAGCCATCTGGATTCTAAAATGTAGTAGAGATATTTGCTGTGTTACTATGTGAATATCTAGACAGAAGCTGCTCCTATTTTAAAAACTGTCTGACATGAATGTGTGTTTAGTTAAGTGGGCATAACATATCCAGGGGACTGATGTGTTCACTAATACAAATGCATTTAAAAGGCAAAACAATGGCTTACCAGTCAGAGTCTCTTTTGTGTTCCCGTATTTTTAATCACATTTCAATTACCTCTAAGCTCGTGACAGTTTGAAGGACTACTTATTGTTTAATCCTTTTCTAATACTTATAATGTCATGCTCCCCCGTGAAATAAAACCTTCACTGACATAAATAAAGGTAATAACTGAGCCTCGAATTTTGGTGCGTTGCCCAGTCAGTCTTCAAACAGCTTCATCGGGATGTATTTCAGAGTCAGTCATGGGAAGTCTAAATGTTCTCCTCTGCACAGCAGGAGGTTGTCACACATCTGCATGCAAATCGCCTGTTATTGGGCTCTTAAGCAATGTCGTGCTGGTTTTATCTCAGCTGTAGCACTATGTGCCCCCTGTATTACCTTTGAATGTAATTTTTCTTGTTTCACTCTGAATCGTCTCCCTTCGGAGTCTCTCTTCTTTCATATATGATATCATGTGGAAGCAGTGATTTAATGTGCTTTAATCCACTTGTCTACCTAGCTTCGCAACAGCAGTATGAAGTAGTTACGACGTGTGTAAATTGGTGCAGCGATAGGGGCTTGTCCAGAAAGGCCTGACTCAGTCCTGTGCTTTCTCCTACAGACCCTCTTGACTGTAGGACCACTTACTGTCCCTTTCCACACTGTAGGTACTCCTTGTCTTATTACTCACAGATCCAGAGGCTGTGAAATGGCAGTGAGACCAGATGGGGCATGACACCACTCTAAGGGTAATGTAATCACTGGCCCAACTTTGAGGCTTTTCAGTTTCGAGCTAACATTAGTACATCTGCCCCAAAGTGTAATGTGCATGTACAGTGGGTGTTTACTGGTTACACAGACGTCTGAACAAGACAAGTGTGATACTCAAAACCCTGGTGTAAAATCTAGCATCATTTTCCTGTGATGTTTGTGTGTTTAAAACAAATACCATGTCACAGCAGACAAAATTATGACAACATGAGCAAATATTGGGCTTTCATTCTAATGAATTCATCTGTAACAGAGAACATCTATTTGTCAGGAATGTGTCACCAGGTTTATGAACAGCATATTGCCAATTTGAGGAATGATGTGAGCCTGGCTATCCAATAAATCCAATAAGTTTTAATTCACATTTGTTTTGTGTCTGAAGCTCCAGTTATGCCTCATGTGAGATCCATTTTCTAGTGTGCTTGCTTTTAGCTTGTGCGTGAATATTAATATAGGTACCAATATTCAAGTCTTTCTTCTCCACATAGGCACAGAAATGGCAAAAACTGAATGTGGAAGGAAGAATTGCATCACACTTTTGATTTAGTCTGGAAAGTGCTGGAATTTTTCTCAATGACACGCAAATATCGGAAGCTCAGTGTTGAGTTTAATGCGTGATTATCTGAACCAAAGTTTAGTGTTTAACAACCTGCAGAAACTGCTTTTAGTCCAGATAAAAAAAAAGAGAGAGAGAAATAAATACAAATTTAAAATTGTATTTTATAATCATGAGATATGTGCAAAACTTATTTCAGAACCTCTGTTGTAGCCTAACTTTTCCCATCAATACACATTTTTATTAGCACTTCCAAATGAATTAAGCAAATTTAAACCAATTCCTCAGCTTCAAATGCCCTTTTTCCTTACCCTCACCATACACCAAATAATCTTACAATTAGTTTACTCCTCTTTCTAAATGATTGTGACTCCCACAGTCTCATAGCTTCATTTTGACTGGCAGTAATTAATTCAACATTTATTTTCATTTACCTTAAATCTCAGTGCAACAGCCCCATTTATATTTATACGTAACGTTTATTATTTCAGTAGTAGCTTTTTCCTGCTCTTGACAAGCTCCAACTCCGGGCAAACTTCACTGAGATCAGAGATGCCTTTTGCGTCACATGTCAGGCACAGAACATTAGAAAAGCTCTGAATATGTGTCTGAGGCAGGCAGCGCACACACCCACAGAAACGGTGAAGTGCCAATCTGATTCTCTCAAGGCGCTATCACATGTAGGGCTCAGTTCCCTTGAGAGGCGAGGGAGAAATTGATAGAGGTAGACAGATAAAGAGACAGAGATACTGTAGATGCATGCATACAGAGGCTCAGGAGATCTCTGGCAGAAATAGTAAGGATTCATATATATTAAGCCTGAAGCGAACCTTGCAATGGATGGAATGCAAACATAACCACATCACATGTAAATTGAATGGCATACAGTGTAAGTGGATCTGTCTCTTGCTGCATTGAACTTGTGGCAGTGTTGGTTCTGCAACTAGTGTTACTGTGGCAAAATTAAGTGAATGCCCCCATTTATCTAACTAAAAGGGCATTAAACTGCATTGTCTTTAGTAAAACTACACAGAATATTACCCTCCAAGTGAGTGGGAAAAAGCTGGAGGTGTCAGCAGTAGATTATAGGTTTTTGCTAAACCTGTTTAAATTGTTTTTGGTTTTACTCATGTTTATTTTTAATCAGGCTACTGTCTACTTATAATTTCAAATGTAAACCACAAAGGGTATTTTAAAACAGAGACTATATCTTGAAAGTAAAAAAAGGTAACAATAATGATGCTGTAAGGCCCATCTTATATATCTGGTTAAACAGGTGTTATAAGCTAGATGCAAGGATGAAAACAGAGGAAGAAGCCTGAGCATAAAAATCTTTTAGCACATATTTGATATGTATGAATGACTTGTGGAATTAAGGTGCCTAAAACCCTCAATGGGCTGTAATAGTTTGAGTAATGGCGCATTTTACAAGGCTACAAAAGGCACAATAATTAATCTGATTCTGCTTGAGAGGCTCATACTTACTTGCTCCCACCAAGAACATATCGCTGCCAAAAAGCAACAGGACCACGGAGTTGACCAAAACAAGCAGACGAGCCATGCCTTGGTGGATGTATTTTGCTCTTCTTAGATTAAATAAAAACAATGCAAATCTCCTATTCTTGTAGGGTTACTAAATTACAGCAGTTCATTTTTGTAACGTGTTGGAATTCCTCTCATGAATGGATGGATGAATGAATGAGCTGCTGCTGGCTGAATCGGGCTCGATCTGGTCAATAAATAGATAACCTGTTAAAGTACGTGGCAAATCGCGTCCTCAGAAACATGTTGTCTTCATTCGGGCTTTAATTCCACAAGTCCTTCATCCATGTTCTCACGCAAACTGAGAAAATCTGGTGTCCTTCTAAACCTGGCGGCTGAAATCGTGCACCTCCACCATCCTCCGGATCATCGATCATCCGGTGAGCTCAGGTACGAACAGGTCGCAGAAAATATGATGCTCACGGGGTCGTCGGTCCCCCCACAGACTGAGGGGACAACGAGGGGCAATTCAAATTAAGCACCATGGACAGCGCCTAAGTTTTCGCGCAGCCCTCGCACTCCGCAGCTTTTACTGTTTACGGCTCAGACCTGAATGTGTTTATTCGCGCGCGCACGCACGCACGCACGCGGGGTTGGTCATTCTGCGGTCCTTTTTCCGGTAGCCCCCCCTCAACAACAACAACAAAAAAAAAAACACAACCAAAAACTAGCCAATGAGACAACCAACGTTCCTAACAGCCTTTGAGCTCAAGTGCGCGCATTGCATTGATTAATCATCCACGTGTCATCAGAGGAGAGCGGCAGCTGCACGCCTACCTGTGCACTCACTCTCTGGCATGCTTCTCCAGCTGCTTTAATATTTCAGGAGCAGTGCCAAGGGCTCATATTTACCGCAATAGGCTGGCATGCGTAGATGTTGTGAGGGACGCAACAGGGAGTGAATACACGTTGTGTTAAATGACAGCAAAATGTGGTAGAGATTTAAACACAAACAATAAACCCTGTCATCTTGTACTTTCACATTCACTAAAGTGGTGATAAAAAAAATACTGGATAATGAGCATTTTATTATGCCATTCCCCCTGTGTTCTATACACGACCCCAGCAGCAGCAGCAGGTCGATGTGCCTCTCACCCATCATACACTGCGCAGCGCCCTAAGACACACCATACAATCAGGAAGATGAATCATACTGATAAGCTGAGTGCATTGCCTCATGGGACAAGTGTTTCAAGGCAGTCTGCTTATCTACAGGGAATCTGCCAGCACATGCAGGCTGCTGCCATCTTTATTTAGACAATAGGAAAGAAGTAATCAAACGTCTGGTTACTTATTACTATAAAGCAGAAGATGAGTGGCAGTCCTTACAATGACTTTATTACTAGAATTAAAGAAGCAGCATAAAACTTACGCATGTCGCCCCTTTCGAAACTTAATCATGTATTTAATTTTTTCATAACTCTGACAACTAAATTATCACCCATAACCTTTTAGTGGTCAGGAAAAGGTTGTTTTCATCTCTGAGGTGTTGCCATGCCTTCTGTGTACTCACCAGTTTTCTGTGAGGCTGAGCAGACAGATGCTTCTAAAAAAGAGAGAGAGAGAAAAGAAAGAAATAATGAAGTAGGAAAATGACGTTTTAGATATTAGATATTGGAGTTACCATGACAGCTGTCTATTTGTAGCTGACATTTCTGTGGCATTTATCTCCATAAGAGCTCTTTCTCAGAAAAGTGGGTCTATTGTGGTTAGCACTCACTGTATTGACTGTATACTTTTGTGAATGTTCTCCCAGACTGGAAGTCAAAATAAATATAGATGTTTGATTGTGAAAATGAGGCCCCTGTGATGAGACAGACTTGTGTTGTTGTTTTCCTTTTTAACTTTTGTATCAAGCTTCACTTCCTTCCAGTTACATATTGGTCTGTGCTGTAATAGAAAATAATTATTTTTATTGGTGTAACTGTCAGTTTACCGTTTAAAAGCTTTCAAGTAGTTACACAACTTCTTGTTTCACTGCAAAGGCAACCTGTTCGGACAAATACTAAACAAATACTACGTTATAGCATCAGTATGAGACTGGAAATCAGGACCATTTTGTGATGACCTGGGATTTGTAAGCAATGTATTAAACCTCAACCACAGCCTTTCAAATTATCATAATTTTCAGAGAAAAAGGAGGCACTGATTCACACCAAGCTGTGCCATACTGTGCTATGCTGGGTATTTATATTCTTCACCCCTCAAAAATACTCCCGTAGTCTCAATTTAGTGCAATAAAATGGATCTCACATAAAACTGAAAGCACCACAGAGTGCCATACTAGCACAAGCCTTTAAATATATGAGCCAGAATTGATTTGGCAGGATAATTTACTTCCCTATTTTCATTGGTTCATACAGTTAGGTCCAGAAGTATTTGGACAATGACATAATTTTTGGAATTTTACTTTTGAGCCTCTGAAAATGGGGGACTATGTGTAAAAATGGCTGTAATTCCTAAACGGTTAATGCAATACTTTTGTTAAACCCCTTGAGTTAAAGCTGAAAATCTGCACTTCAGTCACATGTTGATTATTTGATTTGAAATCCACTGTGGTGGGGTACAGAGGGAAAAATTTACAAATAAATTGTGACATTGTCCAAATACTTGTGGACCTAACTCTATGTATGTCCACCAATAGGTGAAGTAGACATTGCTGGGTTTTTGGTATCACTTGGCCAATATCAAGAGGCATTTATTATGCTTTATGAATACAAGTTTAGATGTATGCAGTTTCAAAGAAAGAAAGAAAGAAAGCTTGTTTAATACTTGGTCATTTGGCTTTTTTTTAAACTAAGGCAGTGGTTCCCTGTATTTGGTGTCTGATGTTCCACCACACCTGTGCAAAATGAGCTCAGATACCGCTTCACGGACATAATCTTCCAAATATTTTAACTAGAAGCAATATTAGGTATCATGTAATTCACCTCTGTGTACATAGTCCAGTCATGGAGGCTTGTGTTCCTTATAGGGACAAAAAGCAAGGCCCCATAAAGTACTGTAAATGATTACACTATAAGGTGAAGATTTGCTTTAATGTTACAGTAATGTTAGGTTTAGTTTAAGGTTAGGGCAAGTGTTGGGCAGCTCAGATTGGTGGGAGGTCTGTCCCGTACAATCATCTGAAAATCAGATTGTACTTAGTAGTGGGGACTGTTTTGTTTATAGGTTACTGTCACGAGGGCTGTGTGACGGGGCAGGTTTTGGACCCAAGGTGCAGACTCACAGCACGGGAGACGGAATAGAACTCAAAGAACAGATTTATTGCAAAAAGAACACTAAAATAAACTTTTAAACGCGGGGTAGAATATACAGCACAGAGAGGTGACGAACACATAGCCACGAGGGGCAACAGAAAACCACAGGGCACGGAAACACAGGGTACATTGACACACAGCAAAGAGGGACAAAGCAACAAGGAACAGAAGCAAACTGAGGACTTAAATACACAAGGGGGGTAACGAGGGGGACAGGGAACCGCTGGGCACACATCGGGGAAGACGAGACACAGGTGAACTAAATCAGGACTGATGTGACAAGGGAAGCAAAACTAAATACAATGTACAAGAGACATGTGACCATCAAAATAAAACAGGAAACAAGACACAACTAAACAGAAGAAATAAACTTGACCCAGGGGAGAAAGAGGCAGGGGACACTGAAACTATAAC